>JADKXX010008829.1:0-136955 GCA_017310255.1 Butorides virescens
CCCCCGGCGCGGTGTCCCCCGGTGCCCAGGCGGGGCCCCCGGCGCGGTGTCCCCCGGTGCCCAGGCGGGGCCCCCGGCGCGGTGTCCCCCGGTGCCCAGGCGGGCCCCCCGGCGCGGTGTCCCCCAGCGCCGCGTTCCCTGAACGCGATATAAATGCGTGAATTTTTTTCACCTCTGCGTGACCGCCGGAGTTGGGGTTGTGTGCCATTAGTCACATCCTGGCGAGCTGGCAGAGGCGCCGCTGCCCACGCAGCGGGAGCACCGCTATGGAAGCTGGTAACTTTTTGCGGGTTTCCCCCCCCCCCTCCGCTCAAAACCATGGAAGCGAGCAGGAGCGAAGCAGCACAACTTGAAGGCAGCTCGGTGAGCGTCGTGGCGCACGTGGGCCTTTGCTCGCTGATGGGTTTCGCCTCGGGAGGTGAGGCGGGCTCGCCCGTGCCCCAGGCGCTCTGCAGTGGTCTACCAAAAACTGTGTGCGTATCTGTACGTACAGGTTACCCAGCACAACTACCGTGTCTGAGGCTCGGACAGCTGAGAAATGAAGTCTCGGAAGAATAAAATTAATACTGACACTGAACCCAGGCTGTTTCAGCAAAAAATTGTATTTATGTGATTGTAATTTGTGTGGAAGGTAGAAATGCCAAATGCCACAGAAAAACAGTTTAGGAATTGAGCCCTCTCTGGTCCTTTTTCCCTCCCAGCTAAGGCTCCAGAACGCATTAATCTCTCGCTGAAGGAGAGCTGTGTGTTTCTAGAGTGCGTGTGTCTGGCCCATAGACCTTTGTACTTTCTTTTTTTTAATAACCTTCTGCTCCGTGTTAATTTTACATTAGTCATTGCTTCACGATTTGGCTGTTTGAAGGAAAAGGTGTGGCTGGACTTGCAGCAGTCATGTTCAGTAACTAGCTCGTCAGTTCTTTCAGCAGTCTCAATTTTCAGTAACTTGGATTTTAGAGATTGGGAGAAGACATGGATGATAACGTTTTCCCCTTTAACTAATAAGTGTATTTTTGAGGGAAACGCCAAATAACGTGTTTGCTGAGACAGACATATGGGAACCTACTGAATCTACTTGTTTAGTTGATGGAGGTACGCTGCTTTGGTCTCGTCCGTCACATCCAAAACAGGAGGAGCGTGTTTTGGGGGCTAACGCCTGCTGTCGGCACTGGCAGGCTGTAGCGGCTCGGTTCAACATCGCAGTGTTCCACGCATCTGAGTGTAACCTGTACGTGAAAAGACATTGCAATAACTTTTCTCCTTTTGTTTACCGTGCTTGTGAAGTGCCACCTCGCTACTGAAACAAGTTGCTATTAAAACTTTTAATTCAGGGAGAACAGCTGATGGGCCTTTTCCAGTAAAAATGACGTCTTTTTCCTTCCGTCTTGTTCAATGTTAAGGCTAACTAGCCGTAATAGAGGTTCTGCTCTAAAGCCCAGCTGGAGCAGGTTTGGTGAGAGATCAGTCTTCTGCAGGAGGGGAGAATTTGTTCTAATTTTTCTCAAAATGTTGGCAGTATTATGCACCTTTTGGTGTTTCCTTTTTTTAATAGGATCGTTTTATAACGAACAGGTTAATTCAGCCACACAATGTAAACAAGGAAAGTGATATCATAATTACTCTTTTATAGCAGCTTCATGTGCTAACAGAATAGCATCTCTAATGCATTTTGGGGTGCTCTCTGTATTGAGTGATAGCATGTGCTATGTGAAAGTAAAACAGTCTTCATTAGTAAGCGGCGTCAGGTGTTTGGTGTAGGAAATCTGCATGCATTGAGGGAGCCTCAGCGGAAGAAAGGCTGCTCATCAACAGGAGACATGAGAGAGAACTTTACGTCCTCCTGCTTCACTTTATGTAGGTTGTGTAAATACATTTACAGCCGCTGAAAGGCTGAAGCAGTTCCAAAAGATGGAACTCTCCGAGTACTGTCTTCATTTTGTTGGGTTTTTTTTTTTCTTAATTGTGATGCTGAAAACGAGCAAGTTCTGCAGGCGTTTGTCTGATTACGTGTTTGGTGCAAGAAAGCCTTGACTAGCGCAGGGATCTCAGTGAGCTTAACGAAGTTGTAAGTGTAATCAAGAATATTTGGGTTTGTTACCAGAACATGGTTATTGTAACGTGGTATAGAAAAGACCCCTAAAAAGCAAGCAGAACTCATGGTACTTGTTGGGAAAACAATCCCTATGAGCCTGTTACCAGACAGATTTGTATCGCTCTCATTTACTTGCTTACTACTTTCAGTCAAATCAGCAAGTCTAGGTTAAGATTGGATTCCTCTGTATGAGAAGCTGCACGTTTAAGCTATTTACAGCTTGGTTAAACAGAGTGGTCGCTGTAAGCAGAGGGGCTTTCATAAGCTGTAGGTGAGGTTTCAGTTGGCTGTCGTGGGGGGAAACGCTGGTGGTGACCTGGGACCCTGCTCTGCCCGCCTGCACCTTGAGGCTCAGCCCGGGTCCGCCTGCTGCGGGCGTGCAGAAACACGGGGCGAAAGGCTGCCCCTCCAGTGGCTTTGGAACAGTAACTTCATTTGCCAGGCGAAAGGCTGCCCCACCAGTGGCTTTGGAACAGTAACTTCATTTGCCAGGCGAAAGGCTGCCCCACCAGTGGCTTTGGAACAGTAACTTCATTTGCCAGGCGAAAGGCTGCCCCTCCAGTGGCTTTGGAACAGTAACTTCATTTGCCAGGCTTTGGTGGGAAACAACTTTTAAGAGTTGCTGCAGAAATAACGTGCTTTGTCGTCTTGTATAAAAAGCACGTGCACATCTCCTGAGGAACTTGTGTTGGTGCAGTCCAAAATTCTGGAATTTTCAGAGGTTTTGGTTAGGCTTCTGTGGGTTTTTTCTCTAGTGAAAATAAGACAGCGAATCATTGTGAATATGGCGTGTACTGTCACTCAAAAAGTAAACTGAACTGGGTCGAACTTTACCAATTTGGGAGGAAAAAAAAAATCAAGCTTAGCATAGCTTTATGTGCAAGTGAGTAGAAAGCCGGACCTGAAACTGGAGTTCTGGGCATGGCTTGTAAATATTGCTTGCTGCTGTTCCTATCTTGATCGCAAGCATTGCTGACAATAAGGCAGTTAAAATACCCATGGAGATGGAGGAGAGCAGCGCGTAGGCTCGGCTGAGCGCAGAACCAAGGGCCATGGAGCCAGCCCTTCGCCCTGTCCGCTGCGCCGGGCTTCTCCGCAGAACCACACGCGCTTGCAAACGCCCCAAGCGTTTCTCCGGGCGTGCTTGGGAGTGTTGCTGATTCTCAGCTGCTTTTCTTAAGGCCTGGGATACGTCCTAGGTCATTGGATAACTTTTCTTGTTCTTTTTATCCAAACGGAATGCTCGTTTATTCTGCTTGGGGGAGGTTTGCAAGAGGGAGGGAGGAGGTGGATGAGGACAGCCAAAATCTGCCTCTGGTGACCTTCCCAAAGCTTTTGCTCGCACGGAAGAAAATCACAGCTTCTCGGTTAAAGTCTGCAGCTGGGACCAGCGTTCAGAGCTTTGCTCCCTGCCCACTCGCTGCCTCCTTCCCTCTCTGCCCTCAGTACCTCGCTCGCACCTCTTCCACGGCAGAGGAGAGACGCGCGTTTCAGGAAGGAGGGTGGGCTCCTTCAGCTTCACGGTAGATTAATTTACTTATATTTTAATAATGAAGTCCCCAACGCTGTCATTAGAGGCAAGGCCTAAGGAGAAAGCTCCTTAATGGTACCTTGCCGAGGTGCACTTGCTGGCCGAGCCACCGAAAGGCGGGCGGGCGGACGTGCCTTTCCCGTGGGGCTGCGCTCTGCCTGGAGCGGGCATGTCTCGGGGTCAGGCGGGCCACTCCGGAGCGGGCATGTCTCGGGGTCAGGTGGGCCACTCCGGAGCGGGCATGTCTCGGGGTCAGGCGGGCCACTCCGGAGCGGGCATGTCTCGGGGTCAGGAGGGCCACTCCGGAGCGGGCATGTCTCGGGGTCAGGAGGGCCACTCCGGAGCGGGCATGTCTCGGGGTCAGGCGGGCCACTCCGGAGCGGGCATGTCTCGGGGTCAGGCGGGCCACTCCGGAGCGGGCATGTCTCGGGGTCAGGCGGGCCACTCCGCACAGGCTGGGCTGGTCCTCCCAGCCGGGTCGGCTCCCTGAGTCAGCCCTCCCTGTGCTCCCTGAGCAAGGCTGCGGCTGGAAGAGCCCGACTGTCAACCAGTTCAGCCAGTTTGCTGCCCGCCCTCCCCGGAGTCGGTGGTGAAGGGCGAACGCAGAAGCTTGGGTTTGAAGTGGTCCATGGAGAATTCCTGTGGCTGCCTTTAACTGCCCAGTCCCTCCCATTGCACCCCTCTCCTACAGGCAAATGAAGGCAAGGTCACTTTGGGCAAAGTGAAAATCTGTTCTTAGTGTTTCAGTGTTTTTAAACCAGATGCCTTTTTAACAGAAATTTTAAAAAAAGTTAGGCATGCTTTTAATATAAATGTGTGTTCTTCCTGCTATTGCAATTTAAGGTAGAGTGGTTACAAAATGAAAAGAAATTACTATTTTTCTCCAAAATGTCTCCATGGCCGTCATTTATAAATCTTCCTCCCCCTTTTTTTAATTTGTACAGCACTTTACAGAGCTTGTACTGAGCACCTGAACTGAAGACCAATCGACTTCCTATTCAGTGGCTTTTAAAAATCATTTTAACTGTGCTTTATTTTAGCAGAGGAAATAAAACTGTGAGCTCTTACTTTATTTGAGAGTGATTATTCATTCTTGGAGTGCTAATTAAAATGAAGACTTCTGTGCCCCCCACCCCCACGTAGTGGGGCCTTTTGCTTATAAAAGACTTGTGAGCCAAGTGTTCTACCTGACATGTAGTGGGGTTCTGTGGAGCTCAAATGGCCGTTACAGCCAACCTAACACTGACTGGCATTGTGATTAATTCATTGTAAAGTGCAAAAAGGAATCTGTCCTAAGTCCTTTGAAGGGGTACGAGCTGAAACTTGCTTTCTGCAGCGCAGCTCAATGGGGGGATTTTTAGTGTATTTACTGTTTATGCAGCCATGGGGTGGTAATTGCGGCCAGTGAGTAAAATTACCCTTTAGCTATTGGATCTGCAAAGCAGATGGTTCGTAGATACTGTGTGGGCTGTATAATTAGCTAGCCTTTACTGTTGAGTTCTTGACTAGGAGTTCAGGGCGCCGGCTCCCCGTTCCCTGGGGAGCGAGGTACGTCCCGGAGCGTCGGATGCGAGAGCTCCAGTGGGATTCCCTTCTCTGGAGGGTACTCGTGCTGGCTGGCAGCAGGACAAGTGCAGCACGGGCGGCTCTGCACCACGTCCGTTCGGGCCCGTAAATGCCCTGTGCTTCGCTGGAGCCACCTCCAGAGGCAGCAGGAGCAAGGGGGAGAGTGTCCTGGAGGGAGAGGAGGGGGCCAAAGGCAAGAAGGTAGGAGCAGTTTTTCCAGCGCCAGGCAGGGTCAGAAGTAGCGGAGAGCTGGGGAGCACGTGAGCAAAGGGAGGAGCTGGACTGCGTCGTGCCAGGCGTCGCTGCCTCTCAGATGAGGTTCAGCTGTAAGGAAACAGGGAAGAAGCGTTAGAAAACTCTGGATGTCTCTTTGGGTGGGTGCAAAACCCTTTTTCTCTCTTCACCTTCTTAACAAAACCTGATTGTGGAACCCAAGTGGTGTGGAAAGCCCTAGGCTGTCACCTGTGCCATACTGCTAATATTTTTTATAAATGTGCTCAAAAGCATTTGCATTACACGTGTTCAGATAGAAAGCATCCAATCTGTATCTTAATTGCTTTAAATGGTTTTACTTAGGCCACCTCTGCTGGAAATATGATGCGAACAGGAGATTTTTTCCGGTTTGTTGTGGATTTCTGTCCTCTTCCTGCCCAGAGAGGCGGTGGCAGGGAATGCATCCTGCAGGAAATCTTCTTGGTTCCAAAACCACGTGCCTCGTCCTCTTGTGTTGGCAGAATTTTCTGTTATTGTATAACACGTGAATTGAGTATGTGTGCACTTGTTACCATGAAGGTAAATCTGGTTGGTGAAAACTCGTACACATGTAATCGTTCCCATTAGCCTGTCCCCGCGGAGCGTGGCTTGCGGCGCCTAGCTCGTGGGTCGGGACATGGCGCGTATGCGGTGGGGTCAGCCGGCAGGGCCCCCGCCTGCTTTGGGCTGGCCTCTGGAGACCTTCCCTTGCTGGTACAGGACGAGCGCGGGATGCAAGCTCCCAGGACGAGCGCGGGATGCAAGCTCCCAGGCGCTTCTTCCCAGGTCAGTTTGTGGTAAGGTGCTGGTACTGAGGCATGCTACCCAATACGCTGAAATTCAATACAGTATCTCCACTTGGCAATAACTCTCTTACTTTGGGCTGGCAGGTTCTGTAGCAACTCCAGTTTTAAAAAAACCCCAAACCTCACTGATCTCTGAAACAGTTTCAGACAAACGGTAACTCCTTGGCTTCCATGTCAGTGTGACGTGCTTAACGATGAAGGGTTTCCTGTCTTCCACGAAGATGAAGCCAGGATGCCGTATATAGTGCAGTTGACTCCAGGGGCCTCTGGACAAGCGAGTGCTGGAGCGCTAACTGAAGGAATTCCGGCTGCAGACGTGTGCGTGTGGCAGTGCTCGCTGACTGGCCTTTGCAGATTCCCATGCAAGTCTTGCACGGTATCGAAAGGTAAATAGGGAGACAGATCTTAAAAAGAGTTAATAGTTTTGTCTTCTTTGTATTTAAGACCAAAATTGCCAGATTTGTTATTAAGGAGTAAGAACAGCATCAAAATGGTAGCATGTCATGGAGGGCGATTTCATTCGCACCGTCACAGTGCCTAAGCTCCGAATTGGTGTGCCCTTTGTGAACTAGGGGGAAATCCACGCTCCTTAGAACTTCCAGACAAAAAGGCAAAGCTTATAAACAGACAAAACAAGCTGAGAAGAGATCAGGAACATGACGCTGTAGCACGTACCTTCACCCAGGGTGCTTGGGATCCAGCAACAATGCCGCGTTGTTGGTCTGGATGGTTTGGTACAGCCTCGATCAAAGATGCGCTAGCAGGATTTGCTGTCTGTTGCTGCTCTGCAGCCTTCGTATCGAGCTTTGTCCTCATAACTAATGTAATGACAACAACCAGTGCTGTAGTTTAGCTGGAATAGGTAATATTGGCCTGTGTGATGATTGATACATCACTTGTTTCTGGGAGCGTGTTACTATTTTAAACAAGAGATGAAAAAACATTGAACCCCAAAATTTCAGCTTGGCTTCTGGATCGGGGAGATGTCTCTCTCTTCTCCGTGCTGTTTGGACTATCCAATAAGAAAGAAAATCACTGAGTTTTGACATTGTTTCTTGTCATAAATCACAGCAACAGCATACACTGAGATGTGTGAGATTTCACTGTAATTAAATAGATTCTTTTCCAGAAGGTGCTTTTGAGAATCATTGTTTATAATTCTTTGCAGAATAGGAACGCTGACACAAAAACTTACCTTGGTTCAAAGACTTGGAATTTTTTAAGCAAGTTCTGATGTTCTGGTAGAGAACGCTGCTCTTGTGGGATGCTTTTTGTTCAGGCTGATGTAATCAGTCTTCCAATACTTTTTTTAATATTGTTGTGCAACACCAAGGATATTTTTAATCAACACAAAAAATTCATCAAGTCATGTACTGACACTGAAATAAAAAATAAAGAAACCAACCCAAAAACAACAACCAAAAACGAACAACAAAAAAACCCCACCCCAAAGCTATTCAGTAGCTTTGGATACGTTGAATTAGCAAGGCAGGCTGACTGCAGGAAGGAGATGGGTCTGATGAGGTGCTGAGGGGTTTTGGCCAGCCCCGAGTGCTTAGGAAGGAGCAGGAAGATCGCCGGAGTCAGCTGAGCTGCTCCTGCACCCGTACTGCATGGACATGTGCTGCAGTGCAGGAAGATAACGCTTTTTATTACACTTAATGTATTTATTGGTATGCCTAATGACTAGATTTTTTTATATCTGTTTTCCTGCAATAGGTGTGGAAGAAGGTTCCTTGAATCCCAGCTTGCATGCCTGCAGCAAGCCGGTAGTTCACGGGGGTTGGAAAGCCTCGCCTTACTTGAATTTGAGAAAGCGCTGGTTTAGTGGTATAGGTCACTGTGTTATTTTATGTTGCATTATTAAATTGCCTTGTATTACTAGCATATGGAGTTATTCTGGAATACAAATATTTAGTAATCTATTTCAGAAGGACTGGAAATTGAAAAAGAAAAGGAAGCTACAATTATTTTTTTTAGATAGCAAAGATAACTGAAGCTATTGCAATTTTTCCAGGGTTTTCCTTTTTTTCCCTTCATCTCAAAGCATCTCAGGCATCATATTGCAGCAGAACAAAAATATTTTACTATGGTAATATTCCAGGTGATTTTTATTATAGAAAGTTGAAAATAGTGCTTTACGTATAGCATCGCAAACTTCAGCAGCTTCGATTAGAGCATCTGACTGAAGGCTCCTGTATTAGTTACTTAGTCCTGTATGCACGTATTCCCAGATTAAAATGCTTGATGGGAAAATGTCAGGTTGGTAGGCTACTTAATTTATGTGCACCTTTAGTGTCAAGATGGATCAATACAAATAATAAAAACATCGTGTTGTCACCAGGAGAAACATTTGTGCAGCAGCCTGTAGCGGGTTAGTTTTAAGCTGCTGTTTTGGTGGCTGTAGAGAACCCCTGTGAGCCCTCAGCTTCTCAACATTTGTTGGGGCTTTTTTCCCTGGCATTTACTGCGTAACGCGTTTCTGAGCTGACTGGTCTCAAACTTGCACGTTATGATGGAGTATTGTGAGAACAGAGTATGGTGCCATGCAGATGCTGCCGGCGTTCTCAGGCATAAACGTTATCTGTTCTGTGTGCATGGAAGCTGGGCTCGATCACGCTTTAGAAGAACATCACGGTTTGAAACCTTAGGACAGCCCCTCCTTCAGTCGCATTTTCTCATCAGAGTAGCAGTTCAGAAACACTTCTTCCCACAGTCCAACTGTCGAATGCGCTCTTCTACTTGTGTAGAACTTTTGTCTTACAAAATGAAGAGCTGCTAACCCTAAGTGGGTCACTTCTTCAATATTCTGTGCCTCTCTTGGAGCCAGTAACTCTTTTCCCCCAGGTTCACTGAGACAAGGCAGCAGCTGGTAAAAGCACGTTACTGTTGTCTGCGTGGCAAACAGCCGCCTGCCTGCTTAGGCTTTTCTTTCAGAATATGTGATGTGCCTGTCTCGCCACCAAGCCTTGAGATGGGCACAGTTAAACGTGTTGGAGGAGGGGAGCCAGGGTGTACCGCTGCATGAGCTCCACTTCTGCTCTTCCCATCCTTGCCCAGGATCTCATGGAGGCTGCCTCAGCTTTGGTCTTCTAACTGAAGAACGGGCTGTAGCTGAGTGAAATGATTTATAATTATAATTTCATAATTCTATCTAGCTGATATCTAGCCAGGCTAGAGATTTTTATCTTGGGTGAAAAAATGCCTTCTAATTCTAGAAATCCAGGTGTGGCATGTCCTTTCCCTCCAGTATGAATAAACACTAAGTGTGAAACCTCTGCAATGTCATTCTACTACAGTTCATTAACTAATTAACAGCCAGCTACCAAGCCTCTGCTCTGGCAATGAATAGCAGCCGCAAACAGAAGGAGAGCAAAGATGTAGTTGCGATAACTAAACAATCTTCTTAACGTTCTTAATTTTTACAACTTTTATTTTATCAACCCTCCCATCATACCACTGTCTTTCGTATTTACACTTGTCAATATGTTTTGTAATTTAATTAATTATTAGCTTTCTTCTTTCTAATAATCTCTTACATGGTGCATGGAGTGAGCAGCTATCTTTACAGTAGTACTGGTGGCTTCGTTTGCCTTTCCAAGGACCTTACCGATGGACAGCCTTGTACGGCCCAAAGCTTAGACTTCCTACTGGTGTGGTTTTTTAATATGAATGTGAAACAGTTTGGTGTGATGTTGGCTCATGACGTAATGTGTTAAATTTGTAAAACTCATGACTTCCTAGGTGTACAAACACAGTTTTAAGTGCACGTTAGCTTTCTGCCTAGCTTTTCCTTGAAGGTAGAGCTGGTGTTCAGTATAATTAATCTTGTCTGGCGTACTGGAAGTGGACCTAGTAACACCGAATGATGATATGGTGCTACTGTCCGACGTGTATTAGGAGATGCAGTGACAGTGCCTCTTACCTGGCCAACTTCAAGATCGTGGTGTCTTCATCTAGATGAAAGAATATTTGGCTGTCAGGCTCCGTGCAGTCTAGGATTTATGTGTGGGTTTGTATGTTATCTTCAAATAGGATGGTGATTTACATGTGCAAATTTACTTGGTATGGGGATATTCAGAGTCTTCCCCAAGTGAGTTATTTATAATAACACAGCTACAACTGTGTAGATTTTCTCCTGTGCTACTCATTTTGTGCTGGTTAGAGCGGCTATGGCTTTGACCACCTTGACTAGCTCTAAATTGAACAGACAGGATCAGATCCCCATTTATTCTCAGGCGAACTTACACCAAAATGTGAAGTCTTAACATAAAACTAGCAGACGGAGATGCAGTGGCCTGAAGAAATTGTTTCAGATGCCGGTTTGTACCTTTAAACATGGTGGAACCTGAATGCGTGATTCTGAAAATCCTGTGGATGTCCAGATGTGCTTGGCGTTGTTAGAGTGCCATGGGTGGATGCTAATGTAGTAATAGCTTTGATTATTAATAATTCCAGCTACTGGATGAGGATATTTGTGTGTATTTGATTTGAGAACACTAATTGAAATGGCCCTACCACAGAAGGAAAGCAAGCAAATCATCTTGATTTGACCTTAACATTTTCCAGTTGCAAGGAAGCCAGCAGGATATGAATCAAGACAATACTGACTGTGAACATATCCCAGAGGAGCTGGCTGTTTTCTGCTTTTTTCACTGATTGAAGTAGTTTGACTTTCCTTATGGTGGAACCAATTTTATTCATATACCAATGTGCCCTTTTGCCATAAGAAACGATAAATTTGGTATACCAGTGTGATAGGAAACCACGCTAAGGATCCTGACAGTGCAATTACAACAGGAAAGAAAATAGCCACCAATAATTTTATTCTCAACTAATATATTCAGCATTTTTTTTTCACTTTTCCAATATGTTCATTACACTGAGAAACTTCCTAATTTATAGTTACAGAAATAAATTTATTGTTATTTAAGACCTATTTGGTCTTCTCTCAAATGCCTCCTTATCCTCATTTTTAACCCCAGGTATTCCTAAAAGCCAGTATCTCCTCAGCTCTGGTCTGTAAGGTTTCTGCCTGTCAAAAAGGAGGGTTTGGTCCCCTTATCATTGTGACTTTTTTGTCTTCCTTCCCATAAACAGGCCAAATACATCATCGGGATCACTTGAAAACAGAGTAGCTTACTCTGTCTTGGGTACCTGGTAGGGTATTACCTGCCTGTGTTTTCTCTACAGACAGATGTTTTTGTTACTCTTGGAATTTTTTGCTGCTTTAGCCGGTCTTGTTTGGCTTGATTTTCTGTAACTTTCACATAATTCCATTATTATTTGACTTGGAAACAACAGTTCAGAAAATTCATGAATGGGTAGATTTCTCCTCTCCCCTTAGGGTGCTCTGCTTTTTCACTTGTATCTCTTAAAGTAGGTGTGCTTCCCAGACAGGTAATTCTGTGTTGGCTTGGGTGTACGATGCGTGCTTCTGTGTGTCGTCCCTTCCACCGCTTCGGACAGATTTGGTAGAACTAGCGTCAGACAGCTCTGCTGAGCTCAGCTGCCTGATTTCAACACATTGTTTTCTGTTTCATAAGATGTGTTCTTATCAAATGGATGACTTCAGTTACAGGTCTGCCTACTTAAATTATCCTTCCATTTTAAACTTAAGTCAGTCTACAACAGTGTGGTCCAAGGCTGTTTCAGCAACTGATTTTTTTTCTGTTCTGTCTTTTAGGCTCAAGTTTAAGTAGTCTTTTTTTTGTTGGTTTAATTGCTCTTTTGGTCACCGTATCCATGAAATAAATACCTGTGGCCCACCATTATGATGATTCTTCATGCATCAATCCATGTCTAGAAAAGCTAGGTCTTACAGGACCAAGTTCCCAGTGGTGTTTGTTTCTAATGGGGCTTCCACCCCAAGTGGCTGCTGCTAGCAGCTCGCTCGCTCTGCTGTTGGAGATTCACTAAAAGGCATTTATGGTTGGGCTGTAAACCCCGTCCTTTTGCAAATGAGGGAAGACCAACTACAGAAGTGAATAGTCTCCAGGGAGATGACTTCTCTCTGAAGTTCAGAACTGGTAACATGACTGTTCCTATCTTTTGAATTTTGCTTTGGCCAACACGTCTTAAAATTCACTGATGGATTAAGTTTGTAACTAATAAATTGGGAATATCACAAACCAGTCTGTTGTGAAGACGTTGAATCATAGTTTGTTAAGGAAGGCTTTTTTTGTTGTTGAAAGTTCGTAGCTTTGAGCATGCTGTACTTGGCATGGACACCTCTCTTTCCATCTTTTGCAAATAGGTCATCAGTGAGGTTTGATCATCAGTTCTTCAGAATTCATTGTGAAACCTGAAGTTCATATTGCCATTCCAGTAAATGAAGTGTTTCACTTTCATTAAGGCTTATTTGGGGATAATGAGGCCTAAAGACTCGGCCCGCCCCTGTGAGGTGTTAGTTGGTGACAAGGACAGAATGAGTAACCAGTGTCGTGTCAGAGCTTTGTCCCGGGCCAGTTCCACTACGTTTTCCTTTGTTTAAATGCTTTGTATTTCTAATTTCTGTTGAGGACAGGAGTAGTGATGGTGATGACCTTGGGTTTGAAAGAATTTGGAACTGGCTTCCCGGAGGTGAGGGCAGGCTCCTCGGCGTCAGTCTCGGCCTCGGCGCCAGGCCCCAGCGCTGCGGCGCAGGCCCGCCTAGCGGTGCGTGGTGTGGCGCGGAGGTCCGCCCGCTGTCCCGGCGCCCTGCGGCAGCAGCTCTTTGTGGGCAGGATAATCCCCTGGGAGGGTGCCCAGGTTGTCCTGGGCTGGGGTATCAACCTCGCGGGACTCTTCTGTGTCTGCATTCCGCTGCACCGGACACGGACGCTTTGTTCAGCGGCGGCCGGCCTGTGTCGAGTGCCGGCGTTGCTCGGTGGGCCGCTCCGCTAGTCCGAGGACAGAAACTCTCCAGAACACCAGATCAGTTCAGTTGCAAGTAAACGCTCCCTTTTAAGGTGACCATAAATGACAAGCTAAGGGACTTAACAAGGTTTATTCCATGTTTCTGACAAAGTTGTTAGGCATATGTGGCTCAACAAGAGGATGTTGACCAGCAGCAGCATTAGAACCCGATAAAAACGGGCCAAGGTGGTAAGTCAGCGTGTGTGTGTGTTTACCTTACCGTATTTGGAAATGTTGACCCGAAGTCTGCATTAATAGCCTTGCCGAAGTCTATTTTTAAAACATATAAAAAAGATTTTAAGAACATTCATCAGAAGGTGTGTTGAGAGTTATTTGGAGTTAACCAGCAGCACTACTGTAAAGAAACAAGTTGCAAACTGTATTTGCCATTGTGAGGAAGCAATTCCTTAAAAAACGTGATTTGGAGAAATAATTGTATGCAAACTGTATAATGGAGATGTTTTTCATTACGTTTTTTTGTGCTTTTGGTTGACAAAAGAAGTGGAGTGTTACACATCTCCCTTAAACAAGAGAAGTGTCAGGTAGCTTTTTGAGCCTATTTTTGCCCCCCCTTTGGGCACGTTAACATTTGCTCTGGCGTTTGCAGCTTTACCTGTCTGGTCATATGAGGACTGAACTAGTAGAGAATGTACTATGTGAGCAAAAAGAGGCTAAACCCTCTGTAGATCTTCTGTGCCTTTGCTGAAAAGCTCCATTTTAAAATTTTTGGATTTGAAATGGCCTCTCACCACTAGACAGGCAACGACTGCAGTTGGGTGGGCATGTATCTTGTTAACATCTGGCATTTATCCTGCTGTCTGTGATATTGAAATGTTAACTAGCAACTGACTTAAAGGCACCTGGCTGAAATGCTTTATTTTTAGGTAGCAGAAATGACGTGTAACAGGTATTTCCAATTCCTGTGCACCGTAATATGGGCATTTCTTGTTGATTCCTCCCTTTCAGACAGGACTGGGTGTAGCACTTGGTTCTGCTGAAGGGTGTTGGGGCTCTGTTTGGCTTGGGGTGCTTTCCTGCCCGCTGCTCAGCTGCTTCCTCTTCCTCGCTTTGCAGGGTGCAGAAAGTTCGGTTCGATATCAGCTATCTGGAGTTGTATATATTTTTATGAAGCTTAAGTAAGGCATTCTAAAAATGGAAAGCTGTGCCTCTAACTACAATTGCTATTTAAGCGTTGTATGAAATCGCAATCTTGCAAGTCCTGGAAGTGCATTCTTTTCGGCTGGTGTCATCCATGAGTGCATTTCCTGAGTTGTTATATTGACGTTTCCCTGGACTTGCACGGTGCAAGCAAGAGCAGGCTTTCTCTGGGAGTGGAAATCCCCT
This sequence comes from Butorides virescens, assembly GCA_017310255.1. Taxonomy (NCBI): domain Eukaryota; kingdom Metazoa; phylum Chordata; class Aves; order Pelecaniformes; family Ardeidae; genus Butorides; species Butorides virescens. The sequence goes on from JADKXX010008829.1 coordinate 14,486, forward strand.
AAAACAGTAATTAATTGTGGTTTCCTTAAGACTTAAAATTTTGTAATTTTTCAACTACTTCATGTTACTGAGAGGATTTGCTTTGACAGCCGTGTTTTCAACCCCTCATTTTGAGCTTTATGTTAAAGCACAGTGAAAACAACTAAGTTTGGAACTTTTCTGGTGGTAGAGTTGCTTCTTTAACTATATCTGTATTATCAGGCATATTGAATTCATAACTGTGAGCATTTAATGTTTTCTGTTTTCTGTAGTTATTAAAAGGTCTAAAATATGAAGTTTGTTTGAATTTGGAAGAGGGAAGAGCACCCCAGGATCCCATTTAGGAGAGACAGTAACACTTCAATAATTAATGTCCTGGATACTGCCTGATACCTGGCAAGGAGGTAGCAGTAGCTTTTAAGTATCGTCCTTGATTATTGTTCTGCCTTTCCTGCAGTGACTTCAATACTTCAGCTATGACCACTTTTCCCCACAGTCTCTGTTTTGTATCCAAACACGGGCAACTCCTACATAAAATTTGCAGAGCTTTGGTTGCTCTCTTTTGACTTTTCAATTAATCTAACTTGAAATTGGGTGCACAAAACTGGAAATACTACTTTAGCCAAACAGACTGGGAAGATCGTGCATTTCAGTGCAGTGGGGAATGGAAAATAAGCAGGAGTGAAGATGAGGTATCTTTTTTTTTCTTTTTCCTATTTTTTTTGTGTGTCACAGGAGAGTGTGCTCTCATTACAGGCATCCCAGCTTCATGTTGTTCTCCACAGAGCTTTTGTCTCGCTGGTTGTCTTCGGTGCTGCATTTGTTCCTGCTTGAGTGCAGGGCTTTGATGGTCTTTGCAGCCTGGGTGAACGTGACTGTAGGTGAGGCGGGATTATGCATGTGGAGGTAATGCAAAGTCAGTGGGTATTGCTGGGATGGATAGACGAGCTTCAACCTTCAGTTTGAGTTGGTAGCAGCTGCTTTTGAGCTTGGCATTTGTTTGTAGATAGATTCTCCTATAGTTCCACAGCGGTGCTAGCTTTCATTCATTATCCCAGGTAACCGTGCCCGGGCAGTACCTGTGACAGAACCCCATTTCAAGCCTTCTTCCGATGCAAGTGAACTATTAGCTATTGCTTTGATGACAACTTTCTAACGAGTTACCCTGGTTACCTCTTTACCCCCATGGGATTTCCACCTGCGCTGCCGAGGCTGCTTGTCAGAAGGCCACGTGGCAGTGTCAGCAGCTTTACCTTCAAGATGCATTTTTTTCTAGTGCTCTTGTCACAGAACAAAATTAGGTAGATTTGATATAACCTGGTCTTGACAAATCCACACTGTTTCTTAACGCTTGAAGTTCTAGTATCTACAAGATAGCCTGTTACTGGGTTTGGTGTGCTTAATTTTCCCTGCTCAGAAATTAGAATTAGACTAGAATACGGGGCAGGGAATTAAAAGGTAGAAATAAGAATGATGATGTGACCAATATTTGAGATTCCTTTGAAACTTTGGATTTGAGCTTTTAAAATACACTTGAGTCATATTTTCAGTCTTTTGGGAACTGAGGCAGGAAAGCTCCAAGTAGTAAACTGATGCAAAATATTGCCACCTCATGAGAAAATTGTGGGCCTGTAGGAGATTTTACAGGAAGAAATGTTTTTCACAGAGTGAAGAAAATCACATCTTGGCATCATCATGGAGTGCTCAGTACTTCCACACAACAGGAAGCCTGCGAATACCAACCTGAGATTTTCTTCTTGTTTTAACTGAGCATCAATAAAAAACGTGAACCGTTTGCCATGATTCAGTATTTGTTTCCCTTCTTGGCCATTTCCACACTTAATCTTCATTCTTTCGGTATATAGTTTTCTATCCCTCTGAATTTTCTTGTTGCTGTGTACTGAATTGTCTACATTTTGTACTGTGGGCATCTATTTCAGAGTATGGTTAAAATTATTGACATTACTTAATGCACCATTGAGCTGACTTTTTTCCCTCGTGGCACTTCTGTAAGAAGTCTTCATGCCTAGCCAAGCATTTTAACCAAAGTGTGTCTAACTTCATAGCTGTGCTTCTATCATCCACCCCCTACTATGGGAAGGCACATGGTTCATGTTGATAGGAATAGTTCATATAATTTTGTATTTGTCAACATTCGCTCATTCACCGTGGTTTATGGTTTTCCTCAGGTTACTCAGTTGTCTCTGATCGCCTCTAATCGTAATGTCACTTGTAAATTTTGGTGTTTCACAGCTCTTCATCTCTTTATAAAGTATTAGTAGAAATACTAAATTCTGCCTAGAGTAGATTTATGTGTAATCCTACTACAAGTACTTAAAGTTTTTAAGGATAGATGAAGTCAAATATACCTCAGAAAAATAATACTGATGATACCTCTTTTGGGGGGGATTGGAGAACTGACTGAAGTATTGGTAATTTTGGCCTTAAAAGTCAGACGCTTGTTGTCCAGTTCATGTAGAGTTTGCTACTACATGCAGCTTTTTTTAGCTTCTAGCTTGGGGAAGAGAGGAGAGAGCTCCGTTTGCTTAAAGACAGAAGTTTGCACGCAGAGCGTTCCAGCAGACTGAGTTTTGCTGTTCTGTGCAGTCCTGTTTCAGAACAAAGCGAAGCGTGAACTACAGTGTAGCAATTGATAAAACTTCATTTTAGTAAAACCTTTTGCTAATCCGTAGCCGTGTTTGTTGGAGAACAGTGGTATTCCCCAATCTATCTTTATGGTATTGCAAGAATTTGGCATTTCTGTGGTAGTCATTTGAGCAGGTGGCGTTAAAGAACTTTTAAATGTATCCCGAGTGAAAGCAGAAGTTTTAACATCATCGGTTTTCTAAGTTTTGCAAGGGACAGTTGGATTTTTTCTCCCTGCTAAACCCAATTTAAGCTGCTGCTCGTTGGTCACTCATTCCTGAGCCACGGTTCTCACAGCAGAGGTGGAGACTGCAGCGTCAGCGAAACCATGTGAGTCTGTGTTCTAAGGGAAATCACGCCGCTGATCCAGGCGGGTGGTTTTCTGAAGGCAGGACGCACCAGGGCATTGGTAGTGTCTAGTTCAGACCGTCTCAGTGATGCACCTTACGCCGCATCCCTCAAAAACTTGCATTGGCAAAACGGGGAGCTGTGGAAGTCTCTACCTCTTCAGCTGACTTATAAAATTGTGGCTGTAGCTGCTAATTTTTACCATTGGGAAAATTGTTCATGTAATATTTTTTTCCAATATGCTATATGGTGAAATTGAGAAGCATACTTTTATAAACGCATATAAAATAAATTTGGTTTTATAATGCTTCCAGTTGAAATATATGTGCCGACAGTTGGTGTGCATTATATCTAGCAATAATGTACAGAGTAATACTTCTGTAATAATTTTACAGGGCTAGGGGAAAATATAAGTGGAAATTGAACAATACCTGCAGCTATTGTTCTGCTTGGCAGTGTTGCTATCGTTACTTACAGTTATTCTCAGCCTAACTCCTGTTTGCTTGTTCACAGGAGTTTTCGGGTGGGCGATGGAAAAGTGCCGGTCAGGAGCTCCTACGCTGTGCAAGCCTTTGGTGGCAGTACTGGCCAGCGTGCACGCGCTGCGGTTACCCGGCCGTTACGGTGCTTAAGTTATGTTGTTCTGTGACATTCATTCTCAATGACTTCATACCCTAAATTAATTGAGAATATTCCAACGCCAAACTAAGGATTTATCCCTCTACAAACAGTGGAATGACTAATTGATGAATGTCTTTGTCACCTGACAGTCTGTGTGGAAAATCTAAAATCCTGCTGTGATCCTACATATTCCTTCTCCCTCCCAGTCTGCACTAGGGTGAGCCTGAACTTTATCCCTCACGATAAATCTGCCGTTTGTTTGCTGGTCTGCAGAACCGGTTCTAAATGACGGTGGATTCAGATACATCAGCAGAACAGAGCAATACAGACTCAGGATGGTCCAAAGGAAAGGTTCAGATTTGGGGTATGTTATTTGTGTTTTCTTTAAGGCACGGAGCCTTGTTGACTTAAATTACTGAAAACTCTATTTATTACCAATTAGCTTGTGGTACTTCATACATTTGCGAAGCATTAACGCTCTCCAGACATCCTTCAGATGGCGAGGATTCTTCTTTTTTTTTTTTTTTTTTTAAGGTGAGCTACAAATGGTGCCTCAGGCCTTGAAGGAGATGATCATAAATAGGCTTTTATTCAAAACGGTCGTCTTCTATACCTGTCTGATCTCTTCTGTTGAATGGTTAGTTTGAAAGCTATAAAAATACTAATCTTGTGAGCATGTTACAACTGGATATTTGCGGATGTAGAATCTTGCCTGCTCACTGGAGTTGAGTTAAAGTATGTAGCCATCGGCCAAAAAAAAGGGGGGGGCTGTCTTTTACTAGGAGCTGTAACAAAAATACCTTTATCAGAAAGCTAGGGTAATAACTTTTAACATTTTGAAAAAGATAGAGCATCAGATGCCTTTTAAACCTGCATGTATTTAAAAAAAAAAAGAGAGGGGTGAAAACCATATCCTGAAAAGAAAAAGGGATGAGGAAGGCGGTAAATGTAGCAGTAAGATGGTTGAACGTGTCTCCCACGTGTAGCACACCAGTTGCGTGTAGGTTTCTTTTGTTACTGAGGGACTCAGTCTGCAAAATTATGCACTTTTTTTTAATCCTGTCATTACAGAAGTCAGTTTCTTCCATGTTTTTATCAGATGATACATTTACACCCTGGTTTTATCCTTAAGTACATGTGAACAAAACTTCTGCACCACTAATGTCCATGAAGAAAAGTGCTATCCTAACAGAACGCTGAACTTAGAGTCTGATATTTGAAGAATGTTGACTTAACTGCATCTGGAAACTTCAAAACCTATTTTTCATGTAAACGTTTGAGCCATCTTTCACATAATCCATTTTTAATTGCTTGCATCATCTTTGCAAGTGGATAAGTTGTCATCTGCTGTCTTTTCATCCAAACTCATGACGATAGGCTGGTAGACATAATACAGAGTTTGTCTTAGTTCAGTCACTTGGTTGCACCAAGCTTGAGAATGTGAATCACCACCGAGTCTGTAGGCGAGCAACACCCCATCCTTGCAGCAGGAGGGAGCTAGTAGGAGCTACTCATACCTAGAAGTGTACTGACATGCCTGTGAAGTAACGCAAAAAAATCAGATACATTTTAATCACCTCTTCATCTAAACACTGTAGAAATGTACTAAGTCTTGTTTTGGTTTTGACTTTCACATAGGATGGAAAACCAAGGATCTCTGACAGAGAGCCGACATGTGCCTTGTTGCTGAAGTGTAGATTTGTAAGAATAACTTAGTTCATAATAAGTAACATGTTAGTGTCCCAGCAAGTTGGTTTTAGCATATTGGAGCTTTTTTCTTCTGTACTAATGAGTATCTCCCTGGCATCCTTGGTGATTTACTCCTGTTGCTGGAGTTAATCTTGTAGCTAGATCTTTAGTGATGGGATGTTGCTCATTGTCTTTCTCGTGTTTCCCCCATGAAATACATACAGTCTATCCTATCCTAGTTTTCGTAAGAATTATATTACCTCTTCAGCATGAATTATTCTGGTGATTTTGTTGTTGGCTTCAGGTCAGCAATGGGAGGCCCAGAAACAGGAAACACAGGTAAGGAGAAAATTTGGGAGGATCACCTGTGTAAGGAAGGCAAGAGGAGGGAGGTGAGTAGGAAGCTGTGGAAAAGCACCGCTTTTGCCATCTTGTAGGGAACCTGGCAAGGTCTGGGTTCTCCTTGGGCACACACTACAAGGAGAGGGGTTACTTGGTGCTGGCAAAACTATCTGGATACCTCAAAGAAAATAGCAAGAGGAGCAGTGGAAGGTGGGGAGTAGAGACTAACAAGAATGAAGAATTAAAGCATGGTTTCCTACACTCACTGATTTCTTAAATTTCTTCTCTCCTTCTCAACTGTGTATTCTTGTTCCTTCCTTGCATCAGTGGTTGTAGGCTGCAAGATCGACTGGTTCAGAAAAATACAACCCCACCCCCCTCAAAAAAAGCTTAGCTTTGTGCCAGATGAACTCACTGAGCCTATTTGCTTTGCAGCTGTTTGACCGTTCCATCAGACACAAAAGAAAGCATTACCCTCTCTGGCAACCTGCGACCTCGCTGCATGCTTAGAGGACCACTAGCTTGGCAAGCTACTACAGAACAGTGGTGCACCTGCCCCACCACCAGCGCTGGGGTGCCAAGAAGTCTGCTGCATTTGCACAGAAGGAGAGCATCTGGGAGGTTTTGAAGAGTCGGTGCTTTTGTGTGCTAGAAGTAAACAAGCTCAGTGTGTGTATGGAGGCAATAGGTATCCTCCAAAGAGACAGTTAAAGTGGCTGTTTAAGGGTGGTTTACTCAAGCAAATCCCTGCAGTTGCCTGCAGAGATGGGCTCTGCCACACACTTGGACTGAAAGCTAACTCTCTCCGATGGCTTGGGTTGCTCTGATCCAACTTACTGCACAGTTTCATGGAACCATTTCAGTCAGCCTCCATGGTAGAGAGGATGGAAACGCCACTATTTTGGGAATTATTGTAGGGTATTTCAGACTAGGGGCTTCAAATTGAACAGCTTTACTTTCCATGCACACTTGCATCTACTTTGAAAATGTAAATGCAGGCCAGGCTAGAGCTAGACTGTCACTGCTGCTGTCCTTTTGTCTTTTACTTTTCAACAGAGAATCTCAAAACTCACAATAGGTGTCAAGAATTTTCTCAGACGTATGCTACAAGATGAAGCATTTAACATTTTTTCTGAAAAAATATTTCAGTGATTGAGAATACATTATTTTGATCAGAGACTGAAGTCTACAGAAAATAGTAACAAATGATTACTGTTCTCCTCAAGTGTGCTGTTCACCTGCCCCAAAAGTTTCAAAGGATCTCACATTACACTTCTGAGCTCTACTAGAACCATTTACACCATTCACAAATCTGTAGTTCTGCAACATCCACCTAAAGATCGTCTCGGGGCATTTAAGTCTTTCAATTCTCATGCATTTTTTGTAAGTCTATAAACTTTTCTCTCCCATTCAGGAATTCTAAGGAGCTATGTAAGATATGCTGAAACGCATGGCCCAAAGCAGTAGAACAGTAAAATACACTTTCTGAGTTTTTGTTACGGCTACATAGATCTCAGTGTCTTTAACATGCAGGAGCAATTTGAGAATTAAGCTTTAAGGTGTGTTTATAAATGGTACCTGTGGATATTGTCTGATTCATCCGTGTGTAAGGTTTGTAGAAAGCAGCCCCGCACCCATCCTGACTGCAGGTTAGTAGCTATGATAGTGCAGCACAGGGTTGGAGGGGATGAGGATTTGGACAGACAGGGAAAGGTGTAGGAACAAAGTCTCCCATTCTGGGTGAGATCTAGCTGCTGGGCCATGGCACACGAGGCAGGCAATATAACTGTGGACTTAATTTTTTGAGGGATGAAGTCTGGTTGCTTGTTTTCCAGTAATAAACCAGTTAGTCATACCTAAAGGAGTGAGTAACACAACTCGGGAAGTATCCTCAGCCAGTAAATCCCAGTCTTGTGTAAGGAAGAAAGAGGTTATTGTATTAACTCCTCCCAATTTTTACATGTACCTGATTTTAAGGCTCTTGTCAATCCTGCCTTTGGTATTTCCTATTCCTGTGAGGTGAATATGAGAATCTACATTGACTTTGTGAGTTCCTTTCCTCAGTTGGTGTGCCGAGGTGGAGCGTGGTGGTGGGGACGGGGTCTTCTGTGGGGCTGGGCTTCAGAGCGCGTCTCCCCGTCCCCTCCTTCCCTGCGCCGCCTCACCGCAGCTCCTGCGCCTGGCAGCAGCCTGGCCACGCCGGAGGTCGGAGCGCACCAGCACGCTCATCTGCGATAGCTTAAGTATGTACCTAAGTGTTTGTAGGATCAAAGCCAAGGGTTGTCTAATCTTGAAATGGAGATTAGAAAATCAGTAACTTTGCCAAGAAGTGTGTTAACTGAAAGAACAGCGCTTAAAACAGCTATGCCTGTGTGGAAGGGTATAGCGCTCTAATTACACCTCTTAACACTGAGGTAGACATACATTTAACCCTGACACCTTCGTTAATAATTCATTTGATAGGTTTTCATCTGAGTGTTATTACTAGAGACTCGATATTGGGTATATTTTCTGTTCAGAGAAATAAGTGGACTTCCCAGCTAGTTCAGATGTACCTTTTCTTGACTGGTTACAGAAGTTTACTCCAGCTAGGTTGAAGAGTTATTTCACAGTGTTGGGGTGAGAACAGAGTGACGGATAAAGTTATGGAAAAGACAAATTGAGATCATCTTACATCTGTGCTCATTATATCATATTTTTGTAGAGTTTTTTAGTTGGTCCAGTTTTAAGCTTTCATTTAGACAACATACTTTGAGAGTGATCACTTGCAAGGAATCGGCACTACATTTTTATGGTACTTTTGTGGCACATCATAGAGAGAAGCTTCAAAAAGTCAAGTTTGGTTTTTAAGTAAAGAAAAAAAGAAAAGCTGTGCTTTTCTTCCCCTCTTTTAGGGTATCTCAATTTATCTTCTGTAAACTGTAGTTAAACCTTTGGAAAGAACTGGAAACTTAAAAGTGTGGCCATGATGGCATGTTGTACTTGGCTGGGATAGAGTTTAATTTTTTTCATAGTAGCTCCTATGGTGCTGCTGTGTTTCGGATCGTGACCAAAGGTCACTATTATTATTTCTGCCTTTCCCTATTAAACTGCCTTTATCTCGAGCCCTGAGTTTTCTCACTTTTACCCTTCACTGGGGGGGGGGAAGGGAATGACTGTGTGAGGCTGAGCTGCCCACTGGGGTTAAACCACAACACATCTAAATATTTAATGAATTTAAAGCAACAGGCACGCATAACTGAGAATTCAGTGCTGCTTTTTTTTTATTTATTTATTTGAAAGATTGGTTTTATTTCTTATTGTACCGTGTTTTGTGTTTCTCAGCTGGCAGTCCCAAGGCACAGTGGCCACTCCCCTGGTTACTGTGCAGGTGAACGTGGGGACGCATGGGCAGGAAAGCAGCGCGTTTCTGAGAGGAACTCGTGTGTAACTTGTGAGAGTTTTTGAGGTTTGGCCTTTGGATTACTTAGCAAATATTCCTAAATGAAGGAAAAGTTTGACTGGGTACTTTTATTACTTCGTGATATGCTTGCAAATTTAACAGTCCATTTAGAAACCCAAAACACTGAGTTCTAGCATAAAAGGACTCTGGAAAGTGATGTAAAAAATCGGGCATGACCCAGGGAATCATAACGTGTATTTTCGGATTCTTCGGGTTATTACAGCTTGATGAAAGAGTTGATTTTTACAAGTAAAACCTTAAAAGAATTGATTTTTATTTCCCAACATACTAAAGCTACGTCTTTCGCTTTGCCAGCCCGCCGCTGCGTGGTGGCCGTGCGGGTGCTGAGGGCCGGTGCCAGGCCGAGCCGCGGCCGGGCCCCTGCTCCCTCGGGGAGCGGCTGGGGGGGAGGTGAGGTGGGGAGGGGGCTCTGCTGGCCTGTGGGGGGGCTGCCGCTCTGCTGGCAGAGACGTGGACTCTGGACTTAAATCAGTTTATTTTAAGTGTAGTCTTCGTATTGGTGGTGGCTCGGTCCTGTTGGAAGGAGAGGTGAGGGACGAAGGAAAGGGGGTCGCTCTTTGTGTCCCTAAACCAGCGTGCTCAGGCTTCCCTCTGCAGCCCTGGCGCCGGAAACCTGGCAGCGTGGTATTTGTGCAATTTATGTTTCTTTGTTCCAGAAGATAAATGCAATATGGATGTAAGGTGAGAGTGGGCTCTTTATACAGACTCCTTTCAAGTTAACGGGCGGTCTCCCTGTGACTGCTGGGCTCGCGGCAGGGGGGAGAGGAGGGGCCCTTCTCCAGCAGTAACCCAGCCGGAGAGGGGCTCTGCTCTGACGTGGCTTTGGAAGCAGCTTTGCTTTTCCATTTGCAGTGGTAGATGCTGCTGGGTGACCAGGCTCCTGCACCGTATGTTGCCCCCATGGCGCTCCACTGCCTCTCATCCCTCATCTTACTTTAGTTTCCCTGGAGCTGCTGTTTGATTCCCTCAGTGGCTGATGTGAACATGCCCATTAACTGTGTTACCAGCTCTGTTAGCAGACTAGAGTAGCAATGCTGGTAACAACCACCTGCTAATGCACTTGAAGTGGCACGTAAGCCTGAACAGTCGTCCCTCTCGGGGGGTGTGTGCCGCTGTACATGAAGTGGAACGGAAGTACTTTTTCTTACATCATCTCTCATTTCCACTCACCTTTTCTGCCCCAGGCTGCCTGTAGCAGCACAGAAGTCCTCTGATAACGTGGTGCTTTGCCTGAACTCAGCCTCTGTTGATAGGCGCCAACACAGGCAATGTCCCAAGAGGGCGAGTGGTCCTGTAGGGTGATTCCAGAAGAGATCCCTTGAGGGTCAACTCAACTACTCTTCCAGCCAAATCAGAAATGCTCAGCTCTATAGCACAGCTGCTGATCTTGTAGCTTGTCCTGTGTCTTTTTAGGGTAGTGTGTGCCCAGCTTTATGCCGATTCAGCACTTAGAAGGCAGGTGGTGGAGAAAGGATGGTCATGGTTGAAATAGGTGAGGACTGAGAAGTCTTGTGGGTCAGTTCCCAGCCTTGGAGCCTGTTTGCAGTATAAGCTGTTCCTTATGAAATGAAGGGAAGGAAGATGCTGTTCATGTTTGTCTCCTCTAGGAATATTGAGTTTGTTATGAAAATCTAAAATGAAATATTGACTACTTTAAACATTGGACCTCACGGCTTTCTTTTCTTTTTTTTCTGAAGGAAATTAAAGCAAGGTATATGTGCAGAAACTATATCAATGCCACTTACTTGCTGTCAAAGTAGTAAACACACTTCATAACTATCTCTGTAATATTAGTTAATAGTGACTTGTATAGTTAAACAAATGAATTGCCTTTTTTGCATGTACGGGAATTGTTGGTGTGCTGCCTCGGCGATAATGAGGCTTGGGATTCTTGAACGTTAATCCTGTCTGTCCTTTCCAGCCATCCATAGCCCAGGGCAATTGGTTTAACTTTAGTGTTTTAATTTCCTCTTTTGCTAAAGGAACACTAGAAGCATTATTCCCATTAACTTTTTATTACCATAATTAGTCTCTTCCATGGTTTGTTCCTAACAGCAAAGTACTCTGCTGTTACATGTCATTCTTCTGTGCTAAAAACTGCACGTGTGGTAAACTTGTACTGATCCAGGGCCTTCTGAATGTTTAACACTAGTATTTTTCACACATCTTGGACTTTGCTATTTTTAGTAACTACCACAAAATATTATTTTAAAAATACTGTCTTTAAATGTCATGCTGCCTGGTTGCTTCTGCCCAATCCTCATGTTCTGTGTGTAATTCTGATTTCAATTTGTGAAGGTGAACCATAGTAACAGCAACATACGTTGATGTTGATAACACAAAGTTCTCTGCTAATTTGGATAAGTTTGGAAAGATTTTAGGAAAAAAAAAAGAATTTATAATCCTGAAAACTTGAATTTTCTTACATGTCACTGGCTCAAAATGTAAACTCTTTTAAAATATTGTTATTGCAGGCAAAATGCCAGCCCCTGAGCAGACCCCAATGGTGGAGGAGGGTCTGCCCCAGACAACGCAGGAAACTTCCACAGGCCCGGGCATGGAACCAGAGACTACTGCCACTACCATTTTAGCTTCTGTAAAGGAACAGGTATATGCCTTGTTTTCAGCAATTCAGAAATTCACTATGCATTGTGGAGTTAACCATTGTCTTTTATTGCATCGCTGGAAAAAAAAACAGCATTGTTTCTAAAATGTGTTGCCTAGCATTGGTACAGTATATCTTGTGGGTCAGAATGTTAGAATCTGCATATAAAGGGTTCATTTAATTGCAATGAATAGAAGCATCATTATGGTATTCTGTATCTCTTGGAATGTATTTTGCACTGTTGCTGTAAATCAGACTTGAAATGCAGGTTTATTGTTTAAAAAAAGAGAAAAGAAAAGCTGGTGTAGAATTGATGCAACATTGAGAACCAGTCCTTTTTGTGCGTTCTGCAAAATTGTGTACAGTGTTACAGACGTTTGCATATAAAGGGTTTGGAATGATTAATTGGGTTTGTTAAAGAATGGGTTTTAAACTTCGAGTTTGGTTTCAGTTATCAATACCAAGGTAGTAATATATTTTAAATCTGTAACACATTTATGGACATGTATCTTAGTGATCTTGTCTATAGGGAAAATAAAATTGTGTTTGAAATCAAGTTCAGCCCTAATTTGTAAAGATAATCTAAGGGAGGGAAACCTGCAGTTTTACTAAGTAAAGTTTTGGGTTTGGGGTTTGGTTTGGGTTTTGTTTGTTTGTTTGTTTTTAAACACAGAGAGAGAAGTAATAGTTTGGCTTTCATTGTCGGAACTAGAAATAATGATCATCTTTCTTGGCTTAATACATAAATTGTAACATCTGAATTTCAGAATAAATCTGCTTTGCTGTCTCTGTTTCAGAACTTTTAAGATAAATCAGTACTTGATTCAAGATATTAACTCTGAATGCAAACACGTGATGTATTGGTTCTCACATGTTGTCCCATATTAATATTTTTAAAAAGGGTGAGAATTATATTACGTGGTCTTGATATAAACAGATCTTGTACCCATAGGACATTCAGTCTTAAATGAAAATTTTCAGCAGGATGATGAAATTTGGATCTTTATGTTCATGCCTAAATTAATAGTTTCAAAGGTATTTTAAGGTGACAGTAGCAACCCTAATAATTTCTTAGTGATATTAAAACTAATATTACATTTTTTAATGCAGAGGATATTAATGCTGAAGGTTACTGAGATACAGTAATCACAGGCATCTGAGTTAGTGATCTTGAGTCTCCTCTCATCATCTGAGACAGTAGCTTGCCCTGTGCCATATTAGCTTATCACAAATGTCAATTAGAACTCATTTGCTTAAAGTACATTTGTGGGGGTTTTAAGTTGGTCCATTTTATTTTGCAGTTCACAAAGAACATGCTCATAATGGCAGCTCAGTTGATGAGCAGCATTGCTCTAAGTGACAGTACTGTAATTGCTAGTGATCACCAGCCAATAATCTTACTGCTGTGCTTGCTGTCCAGATTTGCTTTTGTGGTGTTTGAGGCAGTAGTGATTGCTTAAACTGAACATACAATTATGACAGCATTGGCTATATTGGGTTGATAAGTATACAGTAAAAAGGCATTTGTTAACCTCCCCTTCCCTACCCAAGAAATGTTTTTATCTTTTCTTGTTCTTAGAGAAAAAATTATAATGGAATGTTTCTTCATTTTAAAAAGGAGGTTAGAACCTCATCCTCTTTCCATTCATAGAAAGACTGTTAAATATGTGGACCATTATGTAACTCAGTTCTGATGAAAGGAAAAAATAAAATTGTGTTTATGCTTCCTGAAACACAAACTTCAGAACTGTAGCCTAACTTTAAAATGTATGGACACATTAAAATGAATACAAGGGGGAGGAAGATGTAAATTGTACTTCACTCTCGAAAATGGTAACGTGAAGGAATTAAGAGCTGAACTGTTGCTTTCTGGTGTTTTTTTTCTGTTGATAATAATTATGGACACTGACATATCCAACACCCTTCCTGTATGGCAGAAAGCCCAGAACAGAATATTTTCCAGTACAGTTATTTACTTTAAGCTTGAACAGAAACTACTATGCTGTTTGCTATGGCCTAACTTCCTTTTGTACAGGAATCTCTTTATTTGCAGTAGGTCTGTATTTGTAAAACAGAGTTGCCACACCTTAACTTCCATTACTTCAGAAACACTTATTACAGTGGAAACACAATTCAGAAAAGCCTTTATTATTACTTGTCAAGTTGTGCAAGATTTTGACTTAATAAAAACTTTAAAAATTAGTACAGTAGTTCTGAAATAGGTCGATAAATTTATTGAATGCCTTTTGTTAAGTTTTCTACCATAGTGGCATAGATACGATTACATAAAAAGTTGCACTGATTAGTCTATGAGCCCTACAAGCCACTTTAAATAAAATCTCCATTTGTTTTGTTTTCCTATGACCCCAAACCAATTTAAAACAGGTTTTTTACCAAACTAGAGTGTGTCCCCTGAACTCTGACAGTCTCATTGAGACAAAATTGTCAGACAGCTGTGTAAATCTCCCTTGATTACATTTTAGGAAAAAAACATTTCAATTCACTTCTCATGTTATAAAATAATACGTGCAGCACAAGTGTAATCTGTGATGGAATTTAGATTACTACAGCTTTGTACTTTTCTGACAAAGCATAAGTTTTGTTTTAATGTGAAAACACATCCCTGATCAGTATAAATTATGGCTGTGATTGGGGTAGGGGAGATAGTTCTTTTACCAGGTTAAATTATTCTGCTTGCAGATACACTAGTAGATATACTTCTGGAGGAAAGTCAAGGGAAGGACTGACTGTAAGCTGCATCTCTACCAGAGGAATTCCTTTCTGAATGCAGGGAAATCCCAAGGCTAACTGTAATGAAGCTGAAAGATATTTTGGACTTTTCTTTTTTCAGTAGATTTGATGATGGGTTGTGGGTTTTTTGGTTTTGGTTTGGGGAGGGGGTTGTTTTGGAAGTGGTTTTGTGGTTTGGTTTTTAAACATGTATTTCACTTCTAAAATGTTATGAAGTTTCCATGCTATAATGGATAGAAGTATAGTAGGAAATGCTGAAACTAGTTTTAAGTAAAACTAAAGCATTGAGATATGTGTGTCTATATTTCTGAATCCTGGGGAGTACTTGGATAAAACTTCAGTTGAGTTCTGTAGGGAGTATTTTATCCATATTAAAAGTAAATCGACTTCTACAAACTGGAGGGGCAGCATCATAGCAGTAACTTCTTGACAGGAGCAGCTAGTTGCCAGTGACTTCAGGTAGATTTGCGGAATCACTGCTACTTTACATGTGCACGCTGTGTGCTGCTGAATTTGGAATGAATTGCTGCTGAACTGGCAAGATTAAATGGGATAATTTGGAATTTAATTTCCTGATTAGCATGTTAGTTTTCCTTTTCCGTGATTGGGCTGAGAGAAAAGGTCTCGCAGGAAAAACTACCCATCGATCTAGTTTCCAAAGTAGCATGAATATGCTGTTTGCAATTTCTTTGCTGAGAGAAGCACTTGCAGCAGTAGCAGGGTTTTTTTAGTTTCTTTCTTCTCTGGGCTAGCTGGTTTTGACAGCTAAAGGCGGACAGCTTTTCACCTTTTCTTTAGTAAATAGGTGACAATCGAGTAAGAATGATTGGATATGCTTTTGGATGAATATTCATAAATCTCTTGGGTTCTCCTAAGTGTTTTCCTAGAAGTGTTGACTTTTGTTCAATACTTCAGCAAAACCTTTTCCTTTTGTAGAACTGTATTGAACCGTATCATATCCTCAGAAAGCCTGCACTTTTTTCTCTTCTTTATTGTTTAAGTACAAAATTCTTTACATAGTTCTTGATGCGTTTTTTACAGGGTTTGCAGGGGGAAGAGGGGGGAAGGCAAAACCCTACGTTTTTCAGATGGAAGTGGAAGAAATAATATATTCTCCACACAGCAAAGAATTTATTATTGCATGTTTAAAAACATCTTTACTAGAATGACAGGACTTTAATATTAAGTTTGGGAGATTTCTTTACCAATTCAGCTATGTAGTGCTTCATGTCAAGTACTCTGTCATCTGACTGTGTAGGTATGTCCAACAAGATACCTGAAAAAAAGACTTACTAAGTGCACTTTTAGTGATTAGTCACAAATGTTGAATAGTCTCACTTCGGAATTCTGATGTGCATGCATCTAGTGATCAGTTAGGTATAAACGTGTATCAGTTCTGAAATCAAGGCAGTACTTTTTATTAAGTGGACTTCCTAAGCGTTGTGTGAGTGTCAACATTTTCTAATGACTGGAAGAATTGAGTTTTTTCCAACTCTCTTAATACTCTGTTCAGTTGCATAGGGCATTCGTCCCTATTTAATCCCAGAGTTTTCAAGTCTACTGTTTCTGCTGTTTACAAGCACTTCCAGTTTTGGTGAATCAAGTCTGAGAAGTCCACTTCCTGAGGCTCTTATTCTAGGACAAAATATATGCCATTCCTGTCTCAGATGAAATGACTAACTCGTTTCCTTAATCAAAATTCTGTGTAGTCCTTTATTCATATGAAGGTCTAGAAATTATTCCAGCATGTACTGTTAGGCTTCTGAGGAGAAACTCCCCTTGAAAAAGAGCCTGCCTAGAACCATGTGTACCCCTGAAATAACTGGAGTATTTATACCTTTGTAACACTTGTATGTTTATATTCCCAGCCTATCTACTCAGCAGCAGCTGAACTCTATCACCAGCTGGCAGAATGGTATGCTTAGCTTCAGCACCGATTTAAAACAGCCAAGCATTGTAACAAATGGTTTCCAAAGAGGATGCTGCTCAAATGTGGTCAGTGAATACCTCAAGTGGCATTCTTCCTTTCTACCATTGACTAAGAGTTAGCTTTCTGTGTATTGCTTAAATTTTGATCCCTCATCAGCTAGAGCGGCACTAAACTGCTTTACCAGACTAGTGAACAATGCAGGCATAAAAGTATTAAGGGCTTTAATGGTCTGCTGCTGTTGAATACAAACTAAGTGTGATCAGCCCATAATTGTAGCTGTGTCATTTCACATCCTGTAATCTGTGATTCTCTTTACCCTGTCCAATTTTTTTATCTTTTGTCTTCTATTTTGGAAGATACTGAGATACTGAAAGCATGCAGATGCAGTTGTCTGTGAGTAAACTTTATTCTTATGTAAAATGTTAAGGTCGATCTAATATGTTTAGCTAAAAGTACAGGTTTTTTTCCTTAATAGATTCTGGTAGAGAATTTAAATATTAGGTCACTACAGTGTGATATTCATGTTGGGAAAATACAGTACTCAATGTGTTTTTAAGTAGTCAGTTGCTTGATCTAGCTCTGAATTACAGCAACTGGAAGCATATAGAGAACTCTGAATAGACCAGTGCAGGAGGTTGATGTGAAGAAGGTATAAACGCACTTAATTGTTTGTCCTCTTCTTTGTTGCACATTTGTATCATAAAAATGTCCAAAATGTAACGGCCTGTCTTTAGCACCATTTGAACTTTCATAGGCAATGGGAGTTGTATGTCTCTGCACTGTATGTTGCAGTTGAATGAGAAATACTAAATGCAAGGTAAAAGTATTCCTCTTAAATGTAGGCTACGCTTTCTTAGATCATCAGCTCTGAACTACTGGAAGATGCTCAACTGAATTGTTCAACAGGCAACATTTTTACGATTAGGAAAACATTTCATAGTTCAGCTTACACAGACAGTGACATTGGCAGTTGAAGCAACTTAGCATATCCCAGTGTTGCTACAACTTGAAATAACATCCCATCTTAGCCCTATCTTCTACCACAGCAACCACTGAGAACTGGTAGAAGCCAAGACACTGCAAGAAGTGCATCTCTGTCAATGGCATCATCTCACTCAGGTGTCCCCAAATCCTGGTCTGGCTATCCAGGCATATACCATTCAAAACCAGCTGTGAGTTGTTGTCACTGCTTGTGCCATTGCTGCTGATTCTTGCATAGCTGTCACCTGAAAACCTTCAGTTAGCCAATCGGACCACCATTTGTTTGAAGTTTTAAGTTACCTGTGTTTTGTCAGAGGTTTTCAAATCACAACAGGGCAGGAAGAAAGTAATTTTTATTTCTCAACATTGTGAATGTAGACTCCTCATTCTCATCCATGTTACTGAGGGATAAAAGTTAACAAAAATGAAAAGTTAACAAAACAAGTTAACAAGTAACAAAAATGAAAAGTTAACAAGTGTTAACAAAAATGAAAAGTTGGATCTCGGCAACATGGTATCATAATGGGATTGTGGAGTTGCCTCTAAACCTTCTTTTATTATCCAAAGCCTGCAACAGGAGAATGAGTGTTTTCATGGTCAGTCATACAAATTACACTCCTGTTACTTACCTGTTTTCAAATATTTGCTATTAATAGCCCAGCATATAGTGTATTGGCAATTATTTTCACTTACTAGGGAGCCACAAGCCTGTCAGAGGTGCTCAGCTTTCAGATGAAGAGAGTATGTTGGTTTCGGGATTGGTATAACTTGCATCTTGTGGCAGTGAAGACCTTGAAGTGTCTCCTTGAGTGACATCTCAACATGGTTGCGGACGAATTACCACTTGGCATGCAGAGCTTGCCAAGTAAGAGCTGTCATTGGTCACTTGGGGTACACACTACAATGTCGACACCCCATGCAGGGTTTGTCCCTCCTCCAGAAACTTCAGCCTCCAAAAGGAAATTACACAGCTCTAAAATATGGTGGGGTTTGCTTTTCACTCATGGAAGCTTGTTTGCCTGCAGTCTGGATGATTGCCTTTCCAAAGCAAGTTGCTTTCTTCTTTCTTGAACCATGTATATGCTACCTGTTCCTTAAATGTTATTGTATTTAAAGCCAGCATTTTTTGTAGCTTCATGGTGAGACATATGTTCTGTGGTTTCGCAGTGGAATTTAGGTTATGGATATGTAGTGTTAGGAGGTGATTAGGTAGTTACTGCTAAACAGGTAAACAGAATTGTAGAGCTTTTTTGTCCCTCAATGTATATAGGATAATTTTGAAAAAAAAGTAGCTCTGGCCAAGGCATTGCAGCGTGTCTGTTTCAGAAGATTTGGTTGGTCCTTTTGATGCAGTATGGCAGTGTAGTCTTCAATCTACACCTATAGTATGTTCTTGCTACATAGATATTCTTCTGCAAATGAAAACAAGCATATTAATTGTTTTATTTGACTCCTGTCATGTCATTTTTGTCACAAGCCAGTACTATAAAAATCAGTTAATTGTGATTTTTGCCTAGGGCAGCAGCTTCTCTGTGTTGCTAGCAGCTAGCATTGTATGGGAGCATCCTGTCTGAGGAGCGTGCTCTCCCACTGCTTTCAGAGAAGCTGGCTAGAGAAACGAATTCAGATAGATTCCTGCAATAGATAGTATACTGTCTGATAGATAAACACGCGATGGGAGGTGTCCGTTCAGAGTGGTATAAAATGTCATTGGAAGAAGCATAAGCTATGAAGGTGATCAATGCACTTATTTAGAATTGATTAGGACTTAGTTTTCTATAATAGTATGATGATTTAAGCTAAAAGAAAAAAAGGCTTAAAACATGAGGTATTCCAGCTGTAAAGAAGATGGTACCTCTAAAATTATCCCTCTTATGTATTTATGCAGGTATTTCAGACATATCAACTACAGCTGCAGATACCAAATTTAAGAGGAGACATACAAAAGTCAGCACTCATTGTTTCAAAAAGTATGTAAACTTTGCTACCTCATTGGAACCACAGGCTGCACGCGTAAGAACGTCACTCAGACTAGAAAATAGAGCTGAATTTGTTTTGCTGCTTTGCTTGCACTTGCAAAAATACATTAGATCTTCCTAAGCATCCGAGTGATTTTAAAATGGCAAATTAGTTGCGTCTGTGTTATACCTTTGCAGTTCAGTGCACCAAATACAAAATTATGAAGAACAGTGCAGATAGACAACTTGGTCTGCAATCAACAGTGCAAGTACCTCAGAAGAAGTGGCCAAATGTGTGCACAACATCCGAAGTAACAAATTGCCAATTACCTATACCAATTTTATAGTGTGATGTTGGGTTTTTTAAAAGAAAAATTGTTTGTATTAGGAACTCTGCTGGGCAGGCCACGCAACAATCCAATACTAAATGTATAACTGCATCATTCTGCCAGTCGAAAGCAAATTGTATGATTTTCCACATAGGGCTTACACTCTCACTGTGGAGACCAAACTGCATATGGTTAAGACATTATCTATCAAGTTAGAATATTAATTATCAGCAGAAAAAGAAAAGGGGTCTTACCTTTTCCTGCCATGTTGCTTTCAGTTAAAGTAACTGAAATTAAGTAAAAAGTTAATTTTTTTTGCCTCCATTTTCAATGGTAATCGCTTCCCACATCTCTCAAGTCCCTGAACCTCAAGGCAGGTATGACATCCCTCCCACTGCAGGTGAAGATCAGGTTTGAGACCACCTGAGGAACCTGAGCACCCATGTCCGTGGGGCCTGATGAGGTGCACCCCAGGGTCCTGAGGCAATTGGCTGATGTAGTTGCCAAGGCACTCTTTGGCATATTGGAAAAATCACGGCAGTCAGGTGAAGACCCCAGTGACTGGCAAAAGGGGGACATCACAATCATTTTTAAGAAGGATAAAGGTCCTGAGGAGGCCACGAAAATGGTCAGAGGGCTGGAACACCTCTCCCAGGAAGAAAGGCTGAGGCAGTTGGGCTTGTTCAGCCTGGAGAAGAGAAGGCTCCAGGGAGACCTGATCGTGGCCTTTCAATCTATAAAGGGGGCTTATAAGACAGACGGTGAAAGACTTTTTACAGGGGCCTGCAGTGACAGGACAAGGGGCACCGCTTTGAAACTGAAAGAGGGCAGATTTAGGCTGGATATAAGGAAGAAGGTTTTTTTACGATGAGTGGAACTGGAACAGGTCGCCCAGAGAAGTTGTGGTTGCCTCATTCCTAGAAGTGTTCAAGGCCAGGTTGGATGGGGCTTTGAGCATCCTGGTCCAGCAGAAGGTGTCCCTGCCCATGGCAGGGGTGGGTTGGACTAGATGATCTTTGAAGGTCCCCTCCAACCCAAACCATTCTGTGATTTGAAATCTCACTAATCCTATTTTTTTAATTGCCTGAAATCCTCAAAATTATGAGGTGATTATTGGAATTGAGTGAACCTTTATTTTCCAGATGAAGAATTTGAATTCAGGCAGGGTAGGAAGGAAACCATATACCTGTTAATACTGTGTAAAGAAAGTAGACAGCAATGAGAAAAATACAGCATATCTTCCACATTCTCTTTCTGTATTTTATCTTGATCCCTTTTCTGTGCTGCAAAAAAATAGTATTTTCTGTAGCTGTTATACTTTTGTAGTGTTTTAGAGGAGACTTCTCTTGCCTTGGTCATTCTTTTAGTTTCGATGAGGCTTTTTTGTCTTTTAAACGTGTAATTGTTTACACTTGCAATATGTAAATTATTATTGATATTTCTGATTATCTCAATTATCTGGTTCATCTCTTAAACACTTTTAGCATAGACATATGTGACAAATTATTTTAAAAGCTGTGATCATGTAGATGCAAGTTTGGTTGACAAGCCCAGATTTTATTTTCCCTCTTGTGTATCTGATTTCTGCCATCGTAACTGTCAGAACTGGAGCTTTGACCCGTTTCCTTTGTAACACGTTCCGTTTTAATTCATTCACTTTATGTAAAAAGGCTTTCTAGACAATGTCAACCTTTTTTAGGATTTGATAATTTACTGTAATTTTTTCCTTCTGGAACGCAAAATGGCCGAAGTCGCCTAGTGATAGCGATAGATGGAATGACGTCCTGCAGAAATACCCGCGAGCTGGTGTAAGGGTCTGGGTCAGAGTGTGGGAGGCAGCCAAGGGAGGAGAGCTCCGATGAATGTGGATTCGTAGCGTGTATGAAGAGTATGTTTTCTAGAATAATGTTATTTTCATTAATGCCTCTGCCTGTAATTAAAAGGCAAACGAATAGAGACTGGTTGAGTGGAAGCAAATAATAGCTAGCATCTGTTTTAATTTATTCATCTAATTAAAAGATCAGTAAATAACAATAGGCAACTTGAGTCTTGTGGTGAAATTCGTAGTTTGTATCAATGACATTGCTACTTAAATATTGATTTAAAAGTAAGGAACAGGAAACAGCTTTAAACATAGGGTAAATATTTTATATTATTTCTGCAAACAAGCAGTGCAATTCCGTTTATTTTAAAGATTTATCTTTGTTACATGCTATATATAATACATCATGTTTTACTTGGGAAAAACCTTGTATTGCTGACATTTGCTTCAAAACTTACAGAGCTTCAGCATCTGAATGTTTTTTGGAAATCGTGGCATTCTTCACTAGCATGTTAATGACTGGCTGGTGAATCAGTTTTTAGATGGGTGTATTACCTATATTCAGACTTTGAACTGAAAATAAATTCTCATTTATAAATGTCTTGGACTTTTTTTTGCTTAATACACTTTTGAGTGTTTTGTCTCCAAAACAACAAGCTGATGGGGTGCATGTGTACCTCTTTGGTATAATGTGAAGTTGAGTCATGCTAAGACCTGGCATCAGGCTGTGATGACTGGGTCTCTGCTCCTGGCTGCAGTGACACGTCGTACAAACCTTCTGATATTATCCGTACTTTCTAGTCCACCTGCAGGCCCGTGAAGATTTGCTGTGGTTTGCAGGTTATCATGTGCATGAGGCTTTTCATATCAGTTCTCAGCATTAAAAGGACTTAGCTTTAGAATTCTGCCTAGAAGCAGGTTTTAATAAAATCCAAGTTTAGGACAGATGTCCTAAAATGCTCTTCCGTGTCTGAGCATTGACCGTTAAGCTTTTCTAATGCTGAAGCTTGACGGTAAATGCCAACCTAATGGAAGGGGTGGCCAGGAAGAAGCTGAAGACCACGTCTCCCTCCCACTGCTCCCGTGGTTTGCATATTTATTTTTAACAGAAGTAGAGAGTGTTCTGTTCTGTTGAACTGTTCTTAGTAGAGCAATAGTAGAAAATTAGTCTGGTGGATGGTTGTGTCCTATGGCAGTAGTGGGCGAGTTCCATGCCCTGGGGGCAAACAGTCTTGCTGGACATGATTTGGAATATTAGGGTGTGTTTATTCAGTTTGGGTAGTGAGCTCTGAGAGATGTTTGGAAGTGTCTGCAATTCCTTTTCTCATCTGGGAGGGGCAGTAGCTTGTGAGGCGTGACTTTAACAGGCCAGTTGGTTCTAGGGAGCTCAAATCACACTTCCAGACGTAGCTTGCGCTTTTGCTTTTTTTTTTTGTCATCTAATATACAGAGTAGTTTCGACATTGCGGCAGTTGCTGTTTGACTTAGACCTCAGCTGGCTTCCTAACAAAATGAGTGCTAATTAGCCTTCCCTTTAGAGGTTCTTCGAGGTAATCTCATTGTCTTGTCAGTAGAAAAAACTTATCCGTACTTCTGCAAGGTAAATCTTGGTTTTAGAGTAGCTTGTTAGTACACTGTTACTCTGCCATGTCTTTTGCCCTGCCGTGAAGCCCCCGGGCCTGGCGCTGTGGGGGTAGGGAGGCTCCTGCAGCCGGCTGGAAGCCATCGGGTGCAGTCCTGAGTCAGGCTTTACCTTGCTGAGAAGGTGTGCAAGCTGCAAGAGTTAGAGAGCTCTGTCAGGGGCCATTAATGAAAAGTGAAGTATTTCAGCCTCATTGCATGTAATGTAAGGTGTGAAAGAATAGTTTGCAGTAACGATACTCTTTGAGCAAAGGTGACTTTTGTAATGTGGCAAGGCATGCAGCTACTGTGTAATACGATCACGTGATTCACATTCAGAAAAAAATCCTTATTAGTACTTTGCACTTTAAATTTAAAGGAATGCTTCTGTGCTATATTTGACTTGTATAAAAAAGTTGATTCATCAGATTGTTAAATATTGGTGTTTGTTTACTTTTAAATAGTATTGAACAGTTTACTTAAACTTCAGGGGATGTAGAGTATCAGTTGGAAATGTAATACAATTGCTCTGATGGAATCCTTTTCTATCATTAACAAAAGCTAACTGTGGGTGAAAACATCACTAACGTCCCGTGATGGCATAGTATACATCTGAGAGTGTCATGTTTATAGAAAATGTTTGCAGATTTTAATAACACAAACATTCTGTGCAGCGCTTATATTTCCCATGTCTTCCTCTGAGCATTCGTGTTCCAAAGGGTGAGGTTTGGTACCTTTGACCAAGCTGAAATCAGGAAAGGTGAAATAGCACATCTCTACCTTCAGCCAGTTTGAAATAATAAATGATGAGGTTTTGAATACCCAAGTCAGACATAGCATAGCTTAGGATTTGAAGTTTTGCAATCGGAAAGGTTAAGATACAGTATTTTCCACTATAGCTCTGTTATAGATGGAATTGAAGACTGACTTTATAGGAACCAATTTTGTTAGATTGTGGCAACAGAAGGAGATACAAAAATTTCAATTGCAGGAGGAATAAAATCCACAAATGCTTAAACTCGTTTTTCCTTTTGTGACAGGTGCTAAATCAATATTTGCATGAATCACTGATTTAAAGAACTATTAAATTCCCACTTTGATCTTCTAATAGTTTATTCCACTAAGGAAGAGTCAAAACAAGAAATTTGATTGTGATGAAACAGTGATTGTTTCAGAATTACTCCACACCCATTTTTTTAACACCAAGAATGCTTTTCTTTTTATTTTGAAATTTCAGGAGCTCCAATTTCAAAGACTTACCAGAGAACTGGAAGTGGAAAGGCAAATTGTGGCTAATCAGCTAGAAAGATGTAGGCTTGGAGCAGAATCACCAAGTATCGCCAGCACAAGGTACAAGTCCTGATGACTTTTACTTTCATATGTCCCATAAATTCAAGGGCTTCTTAGTAGTGCTTATGTCCCACAGACATATTTTCACTGATAGCTGTTCACCTTCCATTAAGAATAAAAAAAATGCAGATTTGCTGTCAAGAGTTATGGGACAGTTTAAAGAGGCCTCTCTAATCATTGATTACATTTTCAATAGAGTGTATGTAAAGCTTTGATTTTTCTTTAACTATGTTGAAGTTTGGTTTTAAGATTCAGCCAAAGAGAAATACGGTAGACTTGTACGTATTTGTATCAAAGTAACAGTGCTAGTTAAATGCAGTAATCTAATTTATTTTTTTTTTCCTGAATTAACTATCTAGTTTCATCCAGCTTTTCTGAAATACCTTCTATTGTTCATTTGTTTTCAGGGAACATCTTGCTATAAGTGTATTGTTAACATACTTAAATAGTGTGAAACATACCTAATATATTTTACATACAGTGACAATAACTATAGCAAAGCATTTTCTTAATATTTCAGCTTTAACTAGTATTCTGGTTTTTTTTTTATTATTATTATTATTTTTTATTTTTCCTTAGCAAACTTTTTAACTCTAAATGTGTTTGGGCACTCATTCATTTCCAGCATATTAAATGAGCGGTAGCTTTAGTTTCTGAAAGCCTTGATAACAATATGTTCTCTTACGGAACATTTATACCTGCATTTCAGGTTACAGAATAATTTCTTGCCTTAAATACTGTTTGTTTCTCTATTCTTTCAGCAGTAAACTTGGGTATCATTCTGAAATGTTTCCTCCTATGGCCATAATAAATATTTCTGCCAGTTAAATGGAAAGTTTTTCCTGCAAAAACTTAAGGAACAGGAGGTGATTATTTAAAAATATATTTGAACAAAGCAGTGTACCAACTGACTCAGCTGATTTTTATACATCAAGCTACTTGCCCTAAGTTGTCATTTGACAGCCTCGTTACTAGCATGAGAACTTTTGTTTAAGAAACTTGGAAATATTCACAAGCATTCCATGGACAAGATGACTACTTTATACCCTTCATGCTTGCCTATCTTCCCTCTAGAGCCACACACTTCTCTGGCTGCTGGTCAGATACTGTTTGAAAGCTAAAGAAGTTAAATTCCTATGGAAGAATGAGTAAAAAGCCTCAGTTATTTTATGCCTACAGCCACCTTTCAGTCTTGAATGCTCATTTTCAGTCAATTTTCCTGAGTAATACAAAGGAAAAGGTTTTTCAACATCCCATGTCCAGACGGTTTCACATGCAGAGAACACCAGAGTTAGCTTATTCCACAAATAATATTGTGTAGTTTTTGAAATTACATACAACTGCCAGTATCTACACAATGAGTTAGATCTTATCCTTCTATCAAATGCTATCATTTACCAAGATGGAAAACATAATTTATAGCATTATGGAGTAATTTCCTCTTTTGGTTGTTTCCTTATGGCTAAATGATGTTTCGATGAATTAAAAAAAAAAAGATGATGGAATTTTAAGGGGAGAAAATACTAGCATGTGAGTTGGTTTGTAGTATGCTTTGGTACAAGTACATTTGCGAACCTAGATAAACTTCAAGCTCTTGTTTTCTGGGCCATAATTTTTCCGTAGTTGTTAAAATATTTTACACATTTAAAATTAAAGCCTAATTATGTTCTTAGTTCTTACAGACACCTCTGTATTCTGACCACTGTTCTTGGTTTTTCTAAATTTTTTTATCCCAGCTAAGTCTGGTCCTGTATAGATGCAAATGCTGGCTACATTACTGAGGGACATAGGATTATGTCTCTCACTTACATTACATTACTGGCTACATTACTGAGGGACATAGGATTCAAACTTGGTTTGGACAATATGTTCTGAGATGTGTGTCCTTGGTTAATTTTTGACTTATTCTTTAATATGGATAATATTCCTTTTAAGAGATGTGTGAGAAGCTGGGGGGAAAAAAAGTCTGTATTTGAATTAGATGCTTTCATTTCTTAACAACCAGTTGCTTCCAGTGTAGTTAGAAGAGCTGTGAAAGAATTAAGGTAAACCGGTCTCTTAGATCAGTATCACAGCAGACACAAATATAGCAGCAAATTTATAGCCATAAAAAGGTGCATGTGTTTCTCCAAAGTGGGTGTTGTAAATGTTTTGCTAAGGCTGACAAGAAGTTAAATAAACAGGAAGAGGGCATGGAGAAAAGGCTTGGAAACTGAATGCTGTGTTGAGATGTTGGTCAGGGACAGCTGACAGCCGGCTCCCCGAAACGCAGAGAAGTTAAGCATTTGGAGAGCAAAGCGATGTCTCTCCCAGCCAGATACAAAAACTGTCCAATAGAGTCTTTTATAAAAACAAACCAATGACACAAACTAAAAAAGCAAGCAAAACTAAGCCATGAGGTGCATATGCCTTTTTATTTTTATCCTTTGTAAGTTTTCTGTCCCTGAGGAAATTAACAATGCGTTGTTTCAAAGGTAGTGCTTTGATCTCCTTAAACGTGGTTCAAATGTTGGGGAGCATTTCATTTCTGAGGTCCAGCCGAAGGCTTTGGTGACCTCAGTGGCCGTAGCAGTGCCTCTGATTCACTCACTTAGCCGGATTCCTGCAAGCCAGACTGGCCTGGAGGTGCTGCCCTGCAAAACAGCTGGTGACATGAAGTCACAGGTACTTTGGGGGCAGCATACGCCTGTCTTGGTGGTTGCAGCTGGGGCTTTGAGCGGTTCTGGGTGTCAGTCAAGTCATCCCTCTGAGCCAGCTCATCCCCCAGTTGCACAAGGGCCAGCCCAGGGGAAGTCATAGTAACAGCTGGCGAGGGAAATGGGGAAATGCGACATCAGTACCTTAAACCAGCTTAAACATCTCTGCAGCCAGTATGTGTAGCTTCTCAGTCTTCATGGCTGTGAGCCCAAACTCTAGCAGAGTATGGGGAGCAGGCCGTGCAGATAAATCCATCTGGAGGCAGGCGCCGGCGATCAGACTGTCACCTACTTGAGCGTGCCTGAGAAGGACTCTCGCTTCAGAAGCACGGTTCATTCTGTTGCTGCTAGTCCTTAAGAACTGTGTGTGTGCACATGAACAAAGCAAACCAAACAGAAGGTACTTGTAGTTTCGGTTTGTTGGTCTGTTGCTCACCTGTATTACAACTATATTGTAAGGGCGAGCAACACAAAGTAGTTGGCTGGTTTGCTCTCGTCCGAGGAGTGTGAAAGATGAGACCAAGAGCAGATCTGCAGAGGCGAAGCAGTTGTAGTGTAGTGGGTGGAGAAGGAAGTGCGAGATCAGCTGCAGCCCTTGATTCCAATACAGTTTTATTTTTGTGTACCATAGGTTACTTGCCTGTTAAAATGATTTCTTCTCATGATTATTTTTACATGTGGGTATTGTGCTCAGCACTTCTAAGATCTTTCATGGCATCCCATCCACTTTCAAACCTCTTAAGAGCCTGAAATGATACATGATTAGTGTTACATGTAAGTCTTAAATATTTTTACCCCTCTTATACACTGCAAGATGGGAGATGATAGACTGGGAAAAACAGTATGAGGTTTCAGGTGTAGCTTCTTACTTTCGTTTCATGCTGTAACATGCACAGGTTTCTCTGAAGAAGCACAAACAGATAAAGCATCGCAGCTAACTTTCCAATGGTAGTGTTGGTGAGTCAGTTGGATTCTGTTTGGGGCTGCCAGGTGGGGGGGTATGTGCTGATGCAGGTAGGTATCAGCAAGTATCAAGGGTCAGTGGTCACTTGGCAGAACACATTGCCTACCCTCTCGGGTGGGAGCTGGCTGTATGACTCTCACAGTCGACTGCTTACTTTCATGAGTTGACTGTTGCGCGTAACTCGTGAAAACGGAGTGGTGTTGAGAGGCAGGAGGCTCATATTTACTGATGTAATTGTAAAATACTGCACTCATAACTGCAGCTTGTCCCAAGCACTTTAACAAAAGTCCACTAGGCTTCATCAGAACGCAAGCCCTCTTGGCAGTACAGTCAGTAATCAGAAAAATGTTAACACTTCAGGTACTGCACTGTCAGCTCGAGTAATAACATGCCTACCTGAAGGCTGCTTGAGTTTTGTAACGTTAAATATGTTTCACTGGACTAGGATGGTTTATTTTCTCTACTTTACATAGCAGATAATCTTTTCCAAATGCCAGCTGAAATACAGTGTGTGCTTTCTGTAGTAGTAGAAAATACTCCAAAGGGATTCAGTAAAATATTGCACTCTGTGACTGAACGCTGTGAACTTGCTGTGAGATGACCACGTACTGTGTTTCATGGTCACACATTTTTTCCTCATAAAGTGGGAGGATGCTTCTAAGGAGTCTAAAAAGAGTGAGTCGTTTGCTTGAAAGCCAGCATGCCGTCACGTTAAGCTGTGTAACTTTTGTTCCACTTGAGGAGCAGTAACGTGTGAGACACTTCCAAACTCTGCGCCGCCCCCACGCTCGGGGCATTCCACGGCGTGCAGCAGCAGGTTTATCCTGACAAGACTGTTCACAGTGAGCTGATCTGGGTGTAATTATCCTTACAGAAACCAGTTTAATTTTGTTTGTGTGATGTATCAAATATTTCAGCATTTCCAAAAGGTGTATTTGAAATTGTTTGCATATATTGCAATGTATGATGTCACCAAACTTTAATAGCAAATTATAAGCTCCATAAAAATTACCTTTAGAATCAGTGTGTGCTTTCAGGGTGGGAAAAGGGAAGGAATCACAGTAATTTAAACTATTTATTTATCTGTTTATTTACACTAATATGACACTTACTGAAATTTGAAAACAAACCAGTTAAAGGGCTACATTAAAAGTACTTAAGAAAAGATATACTGAATTTTCTTTGCAGAGCTTCAGTGTACAACAAAAGCAGGGATAAAATGTACTCGACAACTTAGCTAAGTAATGAATAATTTTGAATCAAGATCTAGTTGATCATCATAGAGCTGTTGGAAGAGTATTTTGGGCACGGATGTTAATAGTCCATTTATCCTAACAATTTAGAAGAAATGATGATTAATTCCATCATGAGCAGCTAGCTAGGAACTACTTACCATGTTAGATAAAATAACCGGTCGTCAGGTCACCGGACAGTTGCCAATGCTGAACGTTCGGAGGAGGTACCCATGTCTGGTGCAGAATGAAGGAATCTCCTTTGTTAGAAACGGGTCCGTGCTATGATTGGTTTGGGCGTTACAGTTCTTACTGCATTATAAACCTTCTTTAATCTAGCTGTAGAGTTCCTATTCGCTGTATTACAAATAATTGCATATAAAGATCTGCTTTTTATTTTGTTATGTTTTAGACTGTAATGACATCTTGTGACCGTGATTTTAGACCTTGAGAATGGACGGCGTTGGGTTTGTTCTCATGTTTTTAAAATAATCTCACTGAGTGTCTCTTCTTCTGTCTTTACTATTTGCCTGAACTTTGGAATTGTCTTAGGAAATGAACTTTTTTCTTTCATTTCTGCTGATTCCCTAGTACAAAAAAAAAGAAAAAAAAAAGGAGGGGGGGAAAAAAAAAAAGAAAAACCAAGAACGGAACCATTGGTCTCTAACATCAGCAAATTTTCCAGATTTGTTCATGTTTTCTTCATAGCCTGGTTCAGATTTGCATTTTTGACTGAACCTACATGTTAGACAGAAGTTCCATTGACGTGTTTCCTGCTGGTTTGTACAGTTTCTTACTTGCTTACTTCAGGTGGTCCTGGAAACGTAAATACAGTAAGAGTCATGCTTGTAGGTAGTTTCATTAGTGGTTACGATGGGCATACCACCGTTGAGGTGTATGTAATGTGTGGCATATTTTCTAGGTTGTAGTTTTACCAAATGACTTCAGGAGGCGTGCGCACACACACACACACGGTCCCCTACTCTAATTTTTAGGACCTAAAGAGTCACTGTATTTCCAGTCAATCTATCATTTAATAAGGCTAACTGTTTACCTTAGTGAGTGGATGATCAAAAGCTCTTGTCTTGAGATAGAGGCCATCATTCCAAGTCTCTGATGCGGAATGCTGTGTCTTTGGCACTTCAGCTGTGGCACTCAGGCAGCATCAACCATTCATTTAAAATGGCAGGGTGTGCTATCATTTGTCTTGAGTCCACAGAAATTTAAAGTGCTTATTTTTGCATGTCTACGTTGAAAAAGAGAGAAACTTGTGAAGTGTCTTGTTATACCTCCAGTATTCATACTTTTGTTTTCTGTTTACCCGGACAGTAAGCCTTTCTGAAACTCCATCAGAGCTTTCGAATGCCAGCAGCATTGAGGAATTGTGGAGGTTTTATGCAATTTGCTGATGTTCAAATAAAAAAAAAATTGTAGCTTACTGATGAGTTGCTCTGGTGATAAATTGAAGAGTGATGATTTAATGTTGACTTCGGCTGCATATATAAATACTTACTATCTTACCCAGTAGTAGACCGGGCTACAAAACAGGATTGTTGTTTTTACTGTGAAGGTACATCTACTGCACGCTACAGATTGAGGTACAGTAAGTGACTGTGTGTCAGCTGAATTACGGTAACTGCTCACACGAGTGCTCCTGCAAGATGACCTGCAGTCTCTAGTGGACAGTTGTGTGGGATCATGATGGTGGTGTGCGTTAACCTGCCACCCTCTGAAAACGCCTGAAGTGCTCGAAGGGCAGGGAGTGTCACGGTATTTACTGCGGTGCATCATTTCGCTAAAGCAGTACTTGAAGGACTGTTAATTCTTTCCAAAGATACTCAAGCGAGCCAGAGACCTGCAGTTTGGATGGCGATTCCGTGGTAGCGGTGGGAAGGCGCTGGCGCTGGGTGGTGCGCTGTTACCGCTGTGGCGGGGCCGCCCGCGCCTGGCGTCGGACAGCGCGGGACTGCAGGCTGGCGGCAGCCTTCTGCCCCTGCCCGGCCCCTCTGCGGGCTGCTGCTGGGGGGGCTGGCAGGCTCGGTCGCTTCTCAGCGCTGGGTTCCAAACTGAAATGGCGCCCGTCAGTATAGGTGACCACATCTGGGTGTAGTGTTCCAGATACAGCTTTCTAAATTCCCACCCAGAGCATTAGTGCTTTCCTGTGTCAGCTGAAAACATCTAGTGAGTCATAGGACCACTTGATCTTGCTGGCAGAGCTGTTTAATTTCTTTTGGGGGGGGACCTAAGATGGCTGTGGTACTTTGTACAGTGTCTAGGAGAGTGAGTTCAGGAATTAGGTGTATTAGTGAAATCGAGAAGATAGAAGAGTTGAAGACTGAAAACGACCTTGTTTAGTTCAAATATTGGTGAAAACTTCTGCTAACCTGTATCAACAAGAGAAGCAGAACTATGAAATCTTGTTACACTGATTTTGATTGTTGCCAGTTGCTTGTAACGTGTATTACAAATTTATGGAGTTTAATATATGCCATTTTATTAGAAAAGTCCCCCTATACCAAGAGTTTGCAGCTATACAAAGCTTTAAGACTTCATACTACATATAATTGTAAATGTGTTCTTGATGTAGGTATTTAAGATGGAAGATAAAGGACAAGTAAAACAATATATTCAGTCTTAGCAGGCACTTAAGTTTTGGCTGGCAGCTTGGCCTAAGCAGAAAGCATGAATCCCTGTGAATAAACCGTTTGCTTCTGGGTGCCTGACAGAACAGATGTATTCCAATGATGAAAGCTTGGCCAAGCAGTAAACTAAAATACTAAAGAAATATGTGTGAAGTACATCCACTTGCAACAGAATTGTATATTTAGCTTTTTACAGCTTTTCACCATTTTAGACATATTTAATAAATAATACTTAATTTTTTTCAGCTGTTCCTTTTTTTATGAGACTAGTGGTATATCCAAGCAGTTAAAATAGGCAGTGGAAATCACTACTTTTCTCTCAGGCGGTACTGTTTAAATCAGAAATACATTTCATCCTCTGGAGAACTTGCTAAGATAATAGGCTGAACCTGTTTCATGTCATATAATACCTGCGAAAGATACGTGGCGCACCCAGAATGGAAATCTAGAAACTGAAGATCATAGTTGTGTTCACATAATTTTTAAAATATAGCATACTGCTTAAGACATCTTAACAAAAATTAGAGATCTGCATGTTCCTTACATTTTAGTGTTGCTTGTGTAGCCTTGCTGTCCCATACTCAGCTGCTGTCAGAGTCCTGGCCGTGACCTCAGCCGGCCAGTTCTGCCTTTGAAGTGTGGCCAAGTCCTTGAGCTGTCATAGCCATTCAGCTGAGATGAATGTTGACCTCCTTTTCTAACTTGGAAATCCACAGCTGGGAAGTGTTTATCTGAGACCTATTGCTTGGAGAATGTAAAATGGTACCAGTGATACCGAGTACGTTTTGTCTCTAAATGACTTCGTACGAAACCTTTTCCATTTCTCAGATTATTATTTTTTTCCAGATTGTCTAAGACATCAGCTTTGAACTAAAGCTGTAAGGTGACAAAGAAAACGTGTGAAAATAAGAAGGGGGGGAGATGATGACAAAACCAAAAAATCAAACAAAACAAACCCGAAACAAACAAAAGAAATCCAGATCTCAGGAATGACAAGTGAGGGGGAAAAATACAAAGGATCAAAAAGTGAATAGATTGATTTCACCAGGGTTTGTGTGCGTGCTCCATCATCAGTTACCAAGTATTTGTGGTACTGGCTAAAAAATTAGTGTTTCAGTGTTATGTATTTTATATGCACTTAACGTAGAGTTGTTTTTATTTCAATTATTCGTAGTGCACTTGCGAAGCAGATTGAGAAGGGAAGAGAAAATTCTTTTCATGTGCACGACCGTATGTCTATTTTATCCATGCTTTCCTTCCTGAGCATTTAAAAATAGCTGCTATACTGTAATAATATTTATCTCTAACTTCTTTAATTGGAAACTATGTACGTCATACAAAACTGTTCTGAGAGAAAAATATCATTTCTGCATGTCTACCCTACTAACCTAATTCTTTTTCAAGGATAAGAGTGGGCTAAAATGAAATATTTTTAGAAGTGCAGTGCACCACATAGGAGCTCCCTTTCAAGACATCGCATGTTCATAGCAGGAAGGGACAGCGGAATGGCTACTTAATGGCAGCAGAATTTGACCACACTGGGTTTTAAACAGTGGAATAAAATGCATTAGACTTACTTATCCAAGCTGAAAGATTTGGTAACTTCAAAACATTTAATGTGTGAGGTGACAAAATTAGATGGTGAAGTCAGTAGGTGGTAGATGCTGGAGTTCTGTAAAAATAATTTATTAAGAATGAAGTTAAATGCTTAACCAGTTTAATTGTTCATGAAGTAGCTTCCTACTTATGACCCATAGTCAGAGCAAGCTTTATCATTCTTCTGTACGTGTAAAGGAAGTTCAGTTAGCCAGATGGTTTGGGTAGGGGTACGTTTGGGGTTTTTAAAAATCTCGTGTATGTAAGAGTGAAGTATTTGTGTATGCTCGGCACTTTTTACCTTTGCTAGCACTGCAGAATGATGTCCTCTCATTATAAGGAATTGAGTTCCCAGAAAGTCTGAGGAATAAAGTAAAGAGTGAAGAGTGCAAAACTTGATGTTCAGGTAACATGAGAATTCTGGGGCCAGTGTTCTCAGTATCTGTCAAATAGTCTTCATATTTCTTCATTTCAGTGGAGCAAAGTATTAATGAGTAGGCTAACAGTAATTAATTTAAGAACCCATTATATTGAAGTTTGCTTGGTGAAGAGTAAAGAAATACTCTGTAAAGAATTCTATAGATTAACATTCAGAACTCGGTTTTCAATCATTAAAATGAATTCAGTTTTGCACAAATTCTTTTTAAATCAGTACCAGTTTTGGTACAAATTTCCTCATGATTTTTTAACAATAGAAATACTTGTAAAGGTTTCATCAAAATAGTTACAAGGTTCAGTTTGCAAGCAAAAAACCATAAGGTTGGAAAGAATTAACTTTGGCATGTAGCTACAATCCCCAAAATATGCCAAAGAGACATTCTGGAGTTAATGGACTAGTTAGATTCAATGGTAGTGTACTAAAAATGAGAAATATTTTTAACTTTTTATTTAAATTGAATAAACTTTAGCCCAAGAGTGTGCAAAAATTGAGGTTTGGTGCTCTTGGCACTGCTTACTGCTCTGGAATAGCCAGGTGCCATTAGTACAGTTCCTTTGCTGCAGCGTTCCCGGTATCCCTGGGTACTCTTGGCTCTCCACAGAGCTGGCGAGCTTGCGTATCACGGTCGCTTGGTCTGTTCTTCTTCTGAGAAAGTTGCAACAGCTTAAGAAATAACCGTCTGTAGCCATTTATTATCTCCTGTGAGCTGGAGGCTATGACTGTCTTTCCTGAAATGTCTTAGCAGGTTCTGTCATGCAAAATCTGGGTTTCTTTAAATCCCAATTTAAACTATACCACTAAAGGTAGTTTAAACTAATCCACCTGACCTGCACTCAGGTAGAATGACAAGAACCCACGTGGTCACAGTAGCTGAGTTTTGGGGAGGGCAGCTGCTGGTTGTTGTAGGGTTAGTTCTTAAACTATCCTAGCTAAACCCACAGGATGGCGTTCAGCTGAACTAGTTCTCACCCTGTTATGGCACGTAGATGGATTTTGTTTACGTACTTACTTAGGGTTTCTGACGTTGCACTTGTGTTCCATTACTGCTGGAAAGTATCTTGGTCTAAACTTGAGATATTGTGCTTCTGGGCTTGGACAAGATGGTCCTTCAGGAAAGAGAAAATATCTGTGAAAGTTCAGGCATGAATCTGGATTTGATGGAGTCTGGGTTTGAGCATCTGGCTCTCCACAAGCATCTTGGAAGTACAGTAGAACACAAAGAAACTTCCAAAGGCAGATGAGCCTGGGAACTCTCAGTCTGGAGTTCAACTTTTCACCTGTAATTCTACACACCAAGTTTCAGTCTATTTAAAGGGTCCGCTTTATGTACCTTCTAAAGAAAAAAAATCTGTGTAGCACCCCAAAAGACACTAAAATTGTAGACTGAGGGAAAGAATAGCCAAAACATAGTACAAATTCTGTTACTACAGAGATATGAAGTTGGCTTTCAGACACTTAAGCCTGCATTTGAATTCTCCTTTTTAACATCATTGTAACTGTAGTCTGGGTTGTGTGTATGCAAGTTTAGCACTCTTACTCACAAATACTTTGTTTCCGAAAAAGGCTCCTAAATGATTGGGTTTATTTTAGAAAATAGTATCTAGTGTTCTTTGTGTTGCTGTGCTAAAGTTTTTTGTAATTGGTAGCTGTGGTAGAAAGAAGTAAAATAAATAATACTAATTTAGAAATAGATATGTTACCCCAAATCGGTTTCATGCTGATATTTAGACACCATAAAATCTGATGAACTTGCCTATTTTTCCTTTAAATAGCTTTTTGTTTGGAAAATAGCAGCTTATAATCATTGCAAAAATGATTTAATATTCAAAGTTTGATAGTTCATCTGTAGAGTGAGGAAATAACCTACATCTTTTATGGAAAAATGTGTCTAATTTTAGTAATACATGGCTGAATTGGCATTTGTCTGCAAAGGTGGTCATGCATCAATGCTGTTCCCAACACAGCAAAGGACATTGCTCTGCAGAAGCAATGCGTAGGGTAGTTTGGTATAAAACAGTTCTTGGAAACATGCAAGAGAAGTCGGGTTTACACTGGTGTTAAACACCGGCTTGATCTGGTGCAGGTTGGTTCTGAGGGCATCTCTTTACGCTGACTTAAATCTGTTACCGGTTTACACTTAGGTGTGCGTGTGTTGGTATGTCAATGGTTTGACTTACCATCATATGCAAAGGATCAGAATTCCCTCTGGAAAACTGCAAAATGAAGTAACAGTGAAAACTGTAGGTCTTGTTTTGTTCATTTTTTTTCAAACTGCTTTACATGTAGAAGCAAAATACTCCAGAACTGTGACCACCAAACTTCCTCTGCTAGACCCTGCGTGAGCAGCAAATGCTCCTGCCCTCCAAGCTTTCGGTTGGTGCTGGTCATACCCCCCCACCGTCCACGCTCGCTGTAATGCCACAAATGGAATGGGATAACCTCAGATAGGCAGTGTGCATCATCAAGCACGCCGTTCCCGGGCCTGGTGCGGGTGGGGTGCGCTGCCGGCCAAGGTGCCGTGCCGTGGGCTACAGGGCGTGACTCGTACGCCCTGAAGTGGCTAAGCGGTGCTTTAGCTGTCAGCTGGGAAGTGCTGCACAGCATTGCTTACCTGGGCTATTGAAGCTTTCTCTGCTGGGTTTTTTTGTACAATTTTGTATGCTTTGGTTAAAAAAAAATCCAATCTAGCCACATGGTTCATTTTTGTGATAATTTCTTTCTTTCTGCAGCTCTACTGAGAAGTCATTTCCTTGGAGATCATCAGGTACTATCTTTTATCCGTACATTTTACTTTAAGCCCCCAAAACTTTATTTTTTTGACATTTGTTGCTTGTTTTGAAGTGAACTGAACGTTAGCAGAAATGCTATGTGTCTCTTTCAAGCATCATTTCTGAAGTGTAACATTAATGTTATGTTCATTATGTGACGAAGAGGCTTGTGTGCTCCTGTGTTACTGCTAAAGGTTGTTTTGGCTTAGAGGTAGTTGCAGGTGCTTTTCTTGGACCTTCTTGTGCCTTTGCCTTTTTGTGTGAGATGTGACAGGAACAAAAGTCTTTCGTATTGGCTCTCCTCTGCAATTAATTAAAAAATACTTTTGAGTCTTCCCCTTGGCAGGTAAGGATCATGAAAAAACACGGTATGTTTTAATCACGAAAACTTTCTTTTTACAAATATTCTTTGTTGAGAAAATCTCCAATTAGCGAAGGTTTTTCTGAGAGTGCTTTTTCTATTTTTGTATCTCAGGATAGGTTGAACTTTCTTTCCAAAACAAGAAATATTTGTCTTGTAGTACGTCTACATCTATTCTTGAGTATATGAGATGGAATGGATGGGACTGTATCTTAGAAGTGAGGTTCAAGTGCCTGTTCAGATAATCCAATCTCTCCTTCACAGATCAGAGCATTTAACTAGTTAGGGGGTTTGCATCAGTTAAAATATTCAATATTGAAGAGTCAATGTTCCAATCAGTGGTTGTCTCTTTGGAGGATGAAGTGTACGTGCAGAAGTCAACACGTCAAAGCCA
The DNA here is from genome assembly GCA_017310255.1 of Butorides virescens. Taxonomy (NCBI): domain Eukaryota; kingdom Metazoa; phylum Chordata; class Aves; order Pelecaniformes; family Ardeidae; genus Butorides; species Butorides virescens. The sequence goes on from JADKXX010008829.1 coordinate 52,012, forward strand.
CACAGCAGGACCAGAAATGGGGCCTTGACTCCCTGCAAATTGCTTTTTGCTCTGGATTGTGTTTCTCTAATTCAATCATGTACTCTGACAGAATGTCATGTTAAGCAAAACTGTTCTAATGTAATCAAAATGCAATTAGCATTTGAGGTAGCATGTTAAAAGTTTTAATAGCCAAGTTCTGCGTAGTTGCTATCCTATCTTTATATAAGGACACATGCAGTTTTAAGAGCTATCCAGTTTCCGCTGTACAAAGAATAACGTTGTAGTTATCTGTTCACTCAAGCATATTCATAATTATGATAATTATGACTATTTTAGGTAAATAAGTCTCTCAAGCTATCTACTTTCCCTTTCCCTTCCTATTTCTTGTTTTATTTAGAGACTAAGCTCTTAAACTTGTGCGTAATTGTATTTACATGGTTTCAGTTGCCATCATGGTATTGCCTCAGCTGAGGTGAGGCACACATTAGCTTTTTTCCTGTCTTTTAAATCTGATATTCTTAATATACTTGCCTGGGCATTTAAATTTTGTAGTCATGGTGGTGCTTTTCAGGTATTCTTTTAGCAATTTTTTAAACAGAAGTCAAATTTGTTTTTTCAAGTAGTTAAGAAATTAGTTTTACTTATTCTTGCAATGTGAAAATTATTTTTGTGGGTTTTGCTTTTGTAGGGTTTGGTTTTGGTTTTTTTGAATCACATCATTTCCCCTGGTTCTGTAACGCTCCAGTCACAGTTCACAACTGGTAAAGAGACCTGAGAGGCCTCGGTCATTGTTGTACTGATGTATCCCATCCAACTGCATTCTGGCTCTTTATTTCCTCTGCAGTTTTTCCTGTCGTTTATTCTTAGTCTATAGTTTGTTTTTCTCCTTGGCTTTCTATTAATTCCTCTCTTTCATCTATCCAGCTCACATTTTTATTTTATCCTTGAATTCTCTCCTCCTGTTTGTGTTCTTTTCTTGAGAAATCTCCTGTGCGCATCCCTGCTAAGAAGTCACTTATTGTATTGCAAAAAAATCATTTTTCTATTTTAATACTGTATGCATTTATATAAATCTACATGTTTAGTTCTCACATCTCTATGTATCTAAAGTAAGGCTTTTCTGGAGTAATTGCTCAGAAGTGGGCATGTTTGGAAAAAATATATGTTGTGCTTAGAATTTTCTGATATACATTTCATTTAATGTTTACACTTGTGATTATAGCATGATTGTAGGTTTTACTTAAGAGATTCACTCTTGAGCGTTATTTTGAAGAAGTGTCACTAGATGATGCTTTACCAACTGCAGTCTGAAAAATACTGAAATTAAAGATGAATGAAAACACTCCCTTAAATCACCTTTTTTTTCCTGACTACAGATAGTAGTTTATATCAAAAAGCATCAGTTGATGATGTGATGTGACCATAGTGGTAATTGCTTTATGCATCAGTAGAATTGTACTGAATTTTTAACAGAAATATAAAATGATGTTGTTTTGCAGATGCTTATAAATGGAATATTAGATCAGCAGCCATTTATACAAAGGCTATTATTTTATTCAGGGCACTCTCCTCATGATTTATAGTAGCAGAGAGAGAGAGACAGACAACAATTCATTTTATTGTGCATTCTTGCCTTTGTTAGGGAGCCTAAACAATCTTTATTTTTCAGCACTGTGAAAGCATTTGCTTGGTGGCAAATGTGTGATGGAAGCGAGGTTTTGGTTCAGACCCCTGTCTTAGGAACATCTGTACGGCACTGTACAATTGAACTTTATTCTTCCTGTGTGCTTCTCTCAAAATTCATTATTTGTCGGTTTGACATTGATTTAGTGTCATGTAATATCCAGTAACAAGGCCCCGGGTTATTTAAACAAGAAGGATTGAAGATTAAAATATTGAAGTGGAATATAATGATAATTCAAATGTCCCAGTCCCCGCAAGTGTTTTATTCGACAGACCCCGCGATGCCGCCGCCGCCGCCTGTGATGGTGTTACCGAGTTGGTGTGACAGGAGCGTGCAGGGTGGCTGTGTCAGCGTTGGTGTTCTCCATCATTTCTAGGCGTACTGATGGTTAAATTAATGGAAGTGTAGTAGCACTTCTTATTAAATCTTAATTAAATTTGGTCGTAATACTCCTATTATAGTAAATTAATTAGTGTCAAATTTTCTAGATGGCTTTGACCTAAGAATGTACTACTGATAAGTAACTGGGCTGACTGCTGTAATTTCTGAGATGTATTGATTCTTTAATTTTTTTTATCTGGTATTTGAATAGTGTTCAAATATTCCTCATAATAGTAATTAATAAGTAACATCTTTAATATCAATGTTCCATTATGGCTAATTGTGCAGATAGTGAGACATCAGCATTTTGTGTACAGCTACTGGCAAAACCCAGAGTATTTCTTTACAGCTTGATAGGTACAAATACTCTGTGTGGTTTATTTCTCTTTTGAATTATACTGTAATAACAACTGTTTCAAAGAATTTCCATCAGTTCATCTGTCAGGGGTTTTTTGTTGGTTTTGTGGGGTTTTTTTCCGTGAGTTCCACTAGATTGTGTGTTGGGGTATTCTTTGTCAGTTCGAGAGAGTTTTTGTTAGCTATTGTATAGAATTTATTTCAGCCCTTTTTGCCATCTTCTTCCTAGCATCAAATTTCTGCCAACTCCTAACAGTTTTGCCTCTTTCTGTAACGTGCAGTTATATTCATTTTCAAGGAGCGCTTAGCAGGCTTCGCTGTCCACAACCCACAACTTCTGTCATGGAGCAGTCACCGAAGCCTTTACTAGAGCCTTGCTTCTTAACATGCTGCTTTTGGGGTCTGCTCTGGGCTCAGTCACATATTTCTTCTGCAAGAATTTATGTATCTGGTGTTACCTTTAAACGTAACCCACATTTCCTAGTCCCCTTCCTCAGGGCAGGGTGAGGTTGGGCCTGGGGAACAATTCCTTCCCCAAAGGGCTGTCAGGGGCTGGAAGGGGCTGCCCAGGGAAGGGGTCGAGTCCCCAGCCCTGGGGGGATTTAACAGCCGGGCAGAGGCGGTGCTGAGGGCCAGGGTTTGGGGGGGGGATGGCAGTGCTGGGTTAACGGTCAGAACTAACGATTCTATCATTCTGTATTGCATCTCTGGCACCTACTCTTCATTAATAAGTGTAACGTGATGGCAACTGAATGCTTAGTATTTCTGTGAAAATAATTTTGATTCAGTTTTCCTTGTTGTTCCGTGTCCTCATCTTTGTCCTTTTTTTCCAGACTCTGTTTAACTTTCTTCATAACAGTGCTGTGATGTCTCCTTCGCTTTCTCTTATGTATGAGAACACTTCCCTTGGCGGTCTGTGGAGTTCAGCTAACATTCTTAGAACTGAAGTTAGCTTAAGAGTTGTTAAAAAGTAAACATTTGGATAGTAGTACATGAAGTAAACAATGTGTAAAATCTGCAGTAACTTCTGGTGGTGGTACACAAACAGGGATGAAATTCACCTCAGCCTTTTATTTATGAAGCTTTTGAGATTATAGGACCTTAAGTGATTGCTATCCTCTGTGCCCTACAACACACTTGCACAGTGTTTCTACTCTGCAAAGTATACTTACTAGGTAATCGATCACATTTTTCATTGAAATAGCTTGGAATGTACATTTGAAAAATTAGAATTGTAGAACTACTTCAGAACTGCAGGAAGCAGGATCCTCAGACGTCAGTATTAACATTCTTTTCGTTTAGTTTGGTAGATGACACCTGTCTACCAGTAGACTCTGTTTATGTTGGAAGTAAATTATTTGTTACTATGTGTGAGAAAATTATTATGATTGAGTTTGCAGGAAACTTAAATATGAAACATTGGTTTTATCTAATTAATTTATTCTTTCAGATCCTCCGACCACCAGTGTAAACAAACCCCAGGTGTCAGAGAGTGTTCATACCAATGCCTATGACATTAGGACAGAACCAGAACAAGGGAACCTCTACTCACCAGAGCAGACATCTCTCCATGAAAGTGAGGGTCTGTTGTGTGCATTTTACATATTAGGACATATTTCTATATTGAGTGGAAAAAATGTAATACAATTCTGAATGCAACAAATAACAAAATTATATAATATTTTATTTTTGTGAAGTTGTCTGATGCTTTTATTCTTTTCCTGGCTTCATATCTACAGGGTCTGTAGGTAACTCAAGAAGTTCAACGCAAATGAATTCTTATTCTGACAGTGGTTACCAGGAAGTAAGCAGTTTCCATAACAGCCAAAACCTGAGCAAATCGGAAAACAGACAGCAGCATTCCCTCATTGGAACCGCCAATAACCATTTGGTGAGAAGCTCGCGAGCTGAAGGGCAGACATCAGCCCAGGTATGCTCAAAAGAGTACACTGTATCTCTGCCTGTGCCCTGTCTATAACACAGTTTCAAAGACAGTAATTCTAGAGCTGGAACTACTTTTCTATAGGCTGGAATCAATGTTATTAAATTACACTTTTACTGAACACCACTGGTTAAACAGCAGCAATGGCTTGCAGCAGACATAGACTCGTTTGCTGAGATCAGCATGCATGTGATCTGGTTCGGTCACTGCAGCTGACATTGAGTCAAACTTCTGAGGAACCCTGAGTGCAGCCTACGCTGCTAATACAATATCAAGAAAGTATTGTTCGCTTAAATTCAGTTGTGGTATGATGGACAACCTGCTAGGATTTAGTCGGTGTGTAAACATAGTGCTTAAAGGAAGATGGCATTTGTGTTCCTGGACCTTCTACTGCTTCTGGCTTTTTCCCCCTCCTTTTTCATTAATCAGAATGATAGTAAGCCAGTGATTGACTAAACTTATTTAGCTTATACTAGAACTCTTTGCATTACTGTCCCTGAATTTCCAGCGGTAGAGTAGTGAGGAAAGAAAGCATAGGTGCACGTTAACATAAAAAGCCGAATAACAATGAGGAACAGATGTTTGTTTAATGTTAAATTGACATTTTATGTATTAAGAAACACTGGTTTGGAAAGAATTTACTTTATAGGAAAGCTTGAATTGCATTTAGGGTAAAAGCATTTCTTGTTGACTTCTCTTGTCTTACGGGAGAAAAGTATCCACTACATGGCCTAAATGATAAAAATTAATAAATGTTTTTGTTTTTAAACAGCCTTCAGTAAATATTGCTACCAACCGAGTCATGAGACGTGTCAGTTCAGTCCCATCCAGAGCACAGTCTCCCTCCTACATGGTCAGCACGGGTGTTTCCCCGTCACGGGGCTCGCTGCGAACATCTCTGGGTAGCGGGTACGGTTCTCCATCAGTTACTGAGCAGAGATCCCTTCCTTCTCACGCGTATTCATCTACTACTCTGCCAGCACAGCGGGCAGCATCCCCGTATGCTGCACAGAGACCTGCCTCCCCCACGGCTGTGCGGCGCATCGGCTCGGTTACATCCAGACAGACGGCCAATCCCAATGGCGGGGCTTCCCAGTACCAAACATCGGTCAGAGTCGGCTCTCCTCTTGCCCTTACTGACATACAAACCAGAGTAGCTTCTCCATCCCAAACTCAGCTGGGATCTTCTTCCCCGAAGCGTTCCGGCATGGCTGCAGTTCCACAGCACTTGGGAACAACACTGCAAAGAACAATTCATGATATTGAACAATATGGACAGCAGTATGAGATATATGAGAGAATGGTCCCTCCACGTCCAGACAGCCTTACAGGTTAGTAAAAAGGTAAAGACACAGCTTAAACCTTGGTACAAATCTACAACAGTAGAAAAGCTAGGACATAACTGCAGTGGATGTATCAAATAAGTTGTAAATACTGATGTCAAAGACACCAATCACACCGTAAGTTCCCTGTGAATACTGTCTCTCTCTGTAATTACTAGATTGCTAGTCATGCATTAAATTAAATCGTATGTTTTAAGTAGCTAAGCGAAATTCTGAGTCTTCCAAACAGAGGCATTTCAGTATTTTCAAAGAGAAGGTACATTTAAATTTATGTGCAGGTCATACACAAAGAAAAGATTCTAGGCTGGAACTAGGGTTATCTCTAGTTCGTTCTTAAAATATGTAACTGAGTAGCACTGAATCTTAGTCTTTTTTTCCCCTAATATTTCTAGGCTATCCCAAAGTACTTCAACTTAAATATAGGGCAACCATTGTAATAATACCTTAAAATAAAGCCCTAAAAGGTAGATTCTATTCATCTCAGAGGCCATTCTTATTAAGATGCAGTTACTTTACATTTTAAGTTCTGTTACTGGATTTGTTCTGACCATCTGAATGAGCACAGCCCAGGTGATCTTGCAGTTACATTCTATGCTCTTTTGAACACACTGCAGTGTCTGTTTTTTTTCTTTTAAACTATTACATTGCAGGAAATCCCAAAATATTCTCACTCCTCAGCAGGAGGTTTAAGGCGTCTTCTCCCTCACTTCTGTTGGCAGGACACAGTAAACTAGTGGTTTGATAAGGGAGGGAAAACAAATCAGTTTGACGTGAAAGGCTATTCAGTAGTTTAATTGAGAGCAGTCCAGTGGGCTGCGTGATGTAACAGCAATCTTGTACTCTGAAAATATTATTAAGGTACTTTACAAATACCACTGCTTGAGAATATCACCTTGTCTAAACAGGTGAACTGATGCATCTTTAGAAAAAAAGGAGTTATTGGGATAGCGAATCAGTAATTCAGAAACAGATGCGGCCAAAGGAGAAGTGTCGTGTAATTGTTTCAAAGGAGGTGAAAATTGAAGAGACTGGAATAGAGATGTTACAAAGAAAAGCTTTCCAACATTCAAGAGAACTCTCCTGGTGGTGTAATATACAAAAACCAAGCTGGTGTAGGTGGCAAAAGTGTTATGTAGCAATTATATAATACATAAGTAAACTAAGTTTGAAAATAAATATGGGTTTGGCTTATATTTTATTCAATATGAGCATCTGAGGCTTGTTTAGCACTTTGCTAGCTAAAGGATCGGCCAAGGAGACTGTCAGCCAGGAGTGTGTAAGGCAGTGAAGCAGGTGATACAGCAGTGTGGGAGGCTGGAGAGGAGTATTGCAATACAGCAATTTTGAAATGCTTCCAAAAGAATTTTTTTAAGAGAGGGGAAGGGGAGAAGCTGATGAGTGCAGAAGAGCTTTTCCTTTGGGTGATGCATTCTGGAAGTTGCAAAAGCTCTGTTCCCTCAGCTCTGCAAGCAGCACAGAAGCTGACAAAACACAAGTAGGAAATGGTGAAGAACTCTCAGAATTAACTAAATTCTATTTTTCCACTACGCAGTTTACTATATTAGTGCTTCTCTGTAGACTCTGGGAGTATATCTTATAAAATAGGGGAACTAGGGTGCATTAAATGAAAGCATTAAAAATAGATGAGCAAGTTGGTGGAGGGTAGCTAGTTAGCACACCACCAGCACCAGGAAGCAGAGTATATACAAAGTGCGCATTAGAGACTCAATGGTGCCAGATGTCAAAAAACGGTCCAGGGCTGAAAAAGAAGAAATAAAGGATTAAGACTGTACCACTCACCTCCTCATTGGGATGGCAACAGCGAATTCAATAGGAGATGGGTGGCTGATTCAGTTAGCAACATCGTAAGGGGAAAGATACGTCAGTGCTGGTTACGGAAATACAGTAACACACTGGAATGCACAGAAAGAAATTCTAGGCAACTTGAATGAAGTTTTCATGGGGCAGATCAAGGGAACCTTCACAAGGAGAAGCAGGTCTGAACTGGTGCAGTGCCATTCAAAATGCTGCTACTGAAAAGCTGTTCTGCACCTCTGCCAGTGGTGTCCTTGGATCTAGCGCTGCAGAAGTGGTAGCAGGACGTCCACTGCTGAGGGATTCAGGTGAGACAGAAGTTAAAAGGAACTCGAGGGACAGCTGAAAGGCAAGGAGGAAAAAAGAGATTCTCGTGCAGCTGCAGCATAGAGAGAGATGTGCACACATCATGGGCTATTTAAGCCTCTCTAAAGGCTTCTCTCCACGTGCTTAAATCTCTGCTGTCACTACCAAAGACGACTTTTGCTCTTGCTGCTACCTATTGTTTTATTTTCAGGATTATGTCCCCCTTCAGGCCGTGCCCTGTTTCACAACTGGACTTCTGTTAGGTTCACAACTTACCTTGTCATTGTCGAATCTGAACTGCACGTGCTGACGTAGCTTTCACTCTGTATGGTTTAGACTTTCAACTATAAATCCTACCAAAAAAATTGAGTTGGAAAACTTAGTTGTCAGTGTATGGGCGAAACTTTCCATCAAAGAAATGCTGCTTTGTCAATGAATGTTTCAGTATGGATCACTCAACAATGGAAAGAAGTTTAATGAATAAATCCTTGTAACTGTAGATCTAACTAACACCTTTGCTTGGCTAAAAGAAGAAGGATTCGAGCATGACAGCTTTATTATTTGCAACTGATGTGGGCCATGTACATATTTCCCTCTTCTTGGTTTTAGGCCTGAGGAGTTCATACGCTAGTCAACACAGTCAGTTAGCACAAGAACTGCGATCGACTGTGTCTCCAGACTTGCACATCACCCCTATCTACGAAGGCAGAACTTACTACAGTCCTGTGTACCGTAGTCCAAATCATGGAACGATTGAGCTCCACCAGGGATCCCAGTCGGCGTTATATCGAACGGGGTCAGGTGGGTAAAGGGCTTCCAAAGCTCCTCCATTGACTGTCACAAAGTCATGCTTCATTTGCTTACTCGAGTTTTTCTGGAACCTATGGCATATAGGAGACCATGCATGCGATATGTAATGCCGGTTTAAAAGGAAACACTAGATGTTATGAATTAATGGAGATAGGAATTAGGTTTGAAAGACTTAAAATAACGAGCCGCAAATAAAAAGCTTTTGCGATGTTTGCAAGAAATACTTGGGGCTATATATCAGTGTCAGCTTAGGGTCAGAATACTTTCTGTTTGATATCACACACTCGGGTACATCCAAGCAAAGTGTACTTCATGACACAAAAAAATTATTGTTTCTTCTTGTGTTCTCTGTGCATCATTCTCCTACAAATTGAGTTTGTTCAATATTTTTTTTATTCATCAGTACAGTAAAATGATAGCTTGCACACTTAAATTACGTACTGCACCTTTCATAGTAAAAATACTGGGTTTACCCAGCTGCTCAGCAAAGGATAATGTTAAAGTACAATACTGAAGATCGTATAGTGAAACCAAAGTATTTCTGTAGTATTTCATAGAATTTCTAGTCGCATATTATGAAGCGCATAGGCGTTACATTAGCGTTAGAACTGATTTTCTGTAAAGAGAAATGTAATACATGTAGCAGTTTGTTCTTTAAGGTTGATTAATAATTTGTATAGTGGAGTAATTTCCAAAAACTCTCAAAATTATTAGAGTGATTTAACTAAGTAACTCTCTAGAAATATTTAGAGAAGTATGTGATTGATAGGTCATGTTTTCACACATTTGAAAATTGCTTTTTAATATTCTCTAATGTCATTTGAAATACTAAAGAGTATGGAATGTTGGAGGAGGCAACAGGTTTTGCAATTCTCCTGTCTTCTACAAGCTAGAGTAAACAAATTAAGTTTGTCAGGATGTGCCAATGAGGAAATAGAACTAGAAATTGGAATTCTCTGTTTACTTGTCGCCCTACTGTCACCTGCCTTGGAAGAACAAAAGCTACCACAACAGCTCTGTTAAGTCAGGAAGGTACATGTTCCTGGTTTTGAAACCATCAGCTTCATCTTTGAAATCATCCTCTTGTTAGCTTTTTGTCAGGGAAAATGTACGTGCAGTTGCAAAAGGAAAATATCAAACAAACTATATAAAATTTTGTTTACTTATTTTTTTCCTTCTTTGTAGTGCAGTTGGCAAATTGACATTGCTGTCAGTAACTGAATTTTATTATAAACATTTTGCATCCTGATTTCTGCTTGACGACACAAGATGCATTTCTTACTTTAAGTACTTGTTGAGGCAAGCTGAGGCATAAGCCTGGTTCCACCAAACCTTCAGTTCTGTAACAGACCTCTCTCTCTTCCCTGCGACATTCAGTAGTTGCTCCCTTAAATCTGGCGATAGCTTCTAACATTCAGCACGCTACGTGGTTTTAAGACTGATTTTTTTTTTTTGCTTACACTTTTTAACCACGATATCAATAGATATTAGTTACCTAGTTTGTTTTACTACTGATTTTATACTAGGAGTCGGAAATCTGCAAAGATCATCCAGTCAGCGTAGCACACTCACATACCAAAGAAATAATTATGCTCTGAACACAACAGCTACCTATGCGGAACCCTACAGGTCCATGCAGTATCGACTGTCAGAGTCCAATTATAACAGGCTGCAGCATGCAACGCCCGCCGATGACGGGACCACGCGATCTCCATCCATAGACAGCATTCAGAAAGACCCCAGGCAAGTCCATTTGTGCTTTCAAGACTCGTACGTATTTGCCGTAATAAGATTTTTAATATGTTCCTGGAATACGTGTGGCGCTTTGTCCATATTCCAGTTTTACAGTGTTTAAACAATCATTACTGTTTTAAATATTAAGATCTATGCCTTTATAGTCAAATTAGTAAATGCAGTCTACTTGTTACAGTAAGAAAGAGTAACTTTTATACATTTAGTTATTATTACATTTTTCTTCCACGTTTATTTTAATTTAGAAGTTATTATGGGAAATACTTATAAATTTGATGAGAATTGACTGGATTATTCCAAGTATTTTTGAGTAACTCCACAGAGCAGCCTTTAATATTGTAGTGAGGTTTTTCTTCATGGGAATGGGAATCGGGCAGGTTTTGAAAATTAGAAAGTACATACCTAATTTGCTTGAATGAATTTTTCGTGAGCAGCCCGCTCAAATTCCAAAACAACTAAGTTTAAAAATTATATATAAATGTACAATTTTGAAAGTGAATGCATATCCATATTTTTAAAATAGTTACCAGTTTGATTTTGTAAATGTGTGTACACAGTGTGGGGATATGCGACCAGTGTAATATTGCCATTACAAGTTATTAGCGAGACTATTCATTAAAACCTTGTATTTTAAAGTGGGAGTACCCAGACCCGGTCCATGCAAAGCTTGGAGGGATTTATGGTACTGTTTATCTTGAGCATGGGTACATGATTGCTAGAAATTCCAGTCCATCCTCCAATTCCCAGTTCACTGCAGCAGCTTCTAGACGCTCCGTAGTCGTGAAAGCACGCGACGCGTTCTGCTTGTTCAGAAGGACCTGAAAGGAGAGCAGCTCATGCTGGAAGATACGGGCTCCAGTGATGCCTCAGGAGTCTTCCATATGCAAACATTAGGGCACCAAATAAACGTTGGAAAAAGCTATCCAATAGCTATGGTCAGACTGGAGGCTCACACAGAGTTCTTTTGGGCTTCCTGAATCACAGAAGGCTCGTAGCACGATGCAGCTATTTACCAGTTTGGCCCTATCCCTAGGTCCCGAAAATAAAAGCACTGGTTTTACCAGATTTTGTTGTTCTGTGTATTAGTGGAAATTAATATTTTTTTTAATAGATCTGAGAGACTGGATTAATTTCATTTAACTGAATGGTAGGTTCATTGAAATGATGTTCTAGGATGATCTCACCTCTGACTACTAATGCTTGCTAGCTGCACGCTGCTGCTGTCCCGCTCTGGCATGGCTAACAGAAGAGTTACACGTAACACGGGTGCGTCACATTCATGACAAGGAACTTTAAAGAAATTCTGACTCAGTTTTCCTTGCTGATGCACCTTCTTGTCTTGGAATTTCCCAGTGGAAGAGCTTTTACCTTACATTTCAATCTGTTTCAGCTGCTGATTTGCATATCGTGCTATTGCAGAGGTTAGGTCAGTGCGTTCCAATCGCCTCAGCCTGGGCTGGTTGAAGGCATCGCTCTGGAGTAAGAGCGAGGGACCGTTCCGAAAGCTCCTAGTTTTATCAGAAAGGCAGTTTTCCCTAAGGCCTTCCTATCATCAGGATGGAGAAATAAACCTCTGGGTTGTTGAGCAGTTCACCGTAGGCACGTAACTTGACTTTCCCTTTTTGGTGACCGTAGGAATCCCGGGGAAACCCACCTGGCAGGCTAGCATTAGCTCCTGAATAGCGCCCCAAATGCTATTCTTGGAACGGCCTTTGTTCTTTTGGTTTTTTCTTTTTTTTTTTTTTTTTTTAAATGTACTTGGATTTTTGAGCATGGGAAAACTTAGATACTGCTTCTCCCCCTGCCTTCCTTTACAGAAGGAAGATAGCACAGCAGACATTAATATTTCTAAATCTGTGCATTGGGCATGGATATGTTTACTGACTTTTCCAGGATTTGTCTGTGCAAAACAATTTTGTTTAATGAAGGAGATTTGATTTTAATTATTTTACATTTACAATCCCTGAATAACTCAAATTATGCAAATGCCCTTCATCTGGTCACAATGATGAAGTTTCAGGCTGCACAGCTTTTGTTGAAGTGTAATTGACTTCAGACTAGGAAGAACGTTGAGCACTGAGAAAAAAAATGTCTCATGGAAGAGATGCCCCTGAGCAGCATTGTTAAGGGCGTATCTGTTGCGTTGTATGTTTAAGTTTTGGGAGATTTATGTGGATTGCGGTGTTTGAGTTGGTACAATTTTAGGATATATGTTTGTGTGATCAACAAGCAAGGTAACTGAAGAGCACGGGCTATAAAGTGTCCTTTTGCGGTTGGAAGGCTCAAAGGTGACGTGACTCGTGGTTATTCCAATAGAGCTGGTTTGCCTCCTAGCCCTGCTACTCCCGAACAAAACCAGAATTGTTGAAAAACACTTAAGATGCTCTAGTAATTCTACTTAGTAAATACCTGTACATTTATAACTAATGCCTTCTCTTGAATGTGTCCGTCTAATGAAGGGAGTTTGCGTGGCGAGATCCAGAACTGCCCGAGGTCATTCACATGCTGCAGCACCAGTTCCCATCGGTTCAGGCCAACGCGGCTGCCTACCTCCAGCACCTCTGCTTCGGAGACAACAAAGTGAAGACAGAGGTACTGCACTCAGCGCGTTCCTCTTCCCGGGGGAAGTGTCACAGAAAAGCTAGGCCTCTCCCCTCTCTTAGGTTTCTGTCATCATGGCACAGTACTTTGGGCCCTGGTGTGCTCCTGTTTGTGCCAGAGGTGTGATAATGCTGCAGCACCCAGCTGTAACTGCACACACAGACACGGGTGTTTTTCCTGTCGTAAGAGGCTGCACGGAAATGATACAGAATTATTTTACATTGAAGTTGTGTAATCCAGCAGAACTGTAAAGTCTGTTTACCAGAGCCTGGTTTTGTGTAATGTGTTGATGACTGGAGACTTAAGAAAAACAAGAATTCTGGAAGGCTTTCCGCTGGTTTTGATAAAGGTGTTTTAAGGCATCGCAGGGAATGAGTGAGCTGTCAAGGAAAGGAAAGAAATCGAACCCTAGAAATACATAGAGGATAGTATTTGTGTCAATATGATCCGGAGGAAGGATACATCTGAGTGAAAATTCAGATTATTGTTGACATTTCTAGAAACTGTTTGCATTTGAAGAGTTCTTTGCTTTTTGCAGAGCAGCTATGAGCTGCTGATCTGAAGGAATTTGCTTTTTCATTCATATCATACGTGTCTGTTATCTGTTATTTTCAGTATAAATAATATTTGTGTTAATAAAATGTTGGTGCAACTTTTATAAGAAGATAGCCCAACATAATTCACTGTTGCTGGAAGGCAGATGAAAAGGTGGTGATGGTTTTGATGCTCTGGTAAAGATTGCAGGGATAATCAGATATAGAGAGATTTATAAGGTAGTCTATTTTATAAGATGACAGCTTATTTAGGAATTCTTGGGGTATTATTTGTCTGCACATGTTCATCTATAAGAGATCTTGTTTCTTCACTCTTCCCGTTTTCATTATTACAGAATTTATTTTAGAAATTATGGAATGTCTGCTTTAATTTTTTTCAAAAGTACACAAAACTGAAAGAAATATGCCAAAGTTTAAGCAGAATTTGAATGTGGTGCTAACTTGTATGCCGTGTATGAAGTGATGTCTCGCTGGTTTACCCTTCTTAGCATTAGAAATACTTGATATGGTTTTGAATCAGTTGAGGCATAAAGGATTATAGACACATTATACCATATAATCAAGCTCATAAAACCTTATCCAAAGAGCAAGGTGTTCTGTTTGATTCAGAAGACGAGTTACAGGAGTCAGAGAGACAACTGCAAACGTAGCCTGCCTTCCGCTTAGCGGGTGGAATTTTGGAACAGAAAACTTCAAATGGAGAAGATTTACGTACTGGCAATTATTGCTTTTGAATGGGAATAATCAGCTGTGAGAAATTCTTAAAATACTGTGACAGAAAGGATGTAGTTGTCCGGCTTCTAGGGGAAAAGAATATCCCTGCACTTTTGGAAAGCGAGCCGCGTGTCAGTCCCTCCTGATGAGGCTTTCCGTCTCTTCAGAAGCAGCTGCCCCGTGGGTTGGGGTGGCGAGGAGGGGTCGGCACGTTTGGAACACGGGACGCGGTCTGCGGCGGTAGGAAGGCTGCAGTTCGTGTTCCCTTCAAACAAAGGCCAGTCCAAGAAACTATGGAATCGGAAAGGATCGTAATTCTTCTGGTGCCAAATTCGGTAAAGCCTTATCGGAGGACTGCTTTTGTATTTTCATTCATTATTTAAATTTATTTATTGCTGTGGTAAAGACAGGTTAATTTGCTAGACTATTAAGGGTATTAAAAGCCTAGCAAAATGAACGGAACACTTGCGTTGTTAAAACTTGAAGGTAAGCACAGGAAACTGCTATTTGGGGGGGGGATATCTTTACTGTTTAAATTAGATATGAAACTACACAGCATGAATAAATTACACTTCCGTGGAATGAGAGTATCTATCTGTAAGTACATACAATACTGATATATTAATGAACATATCATTTTACAAGAATTGTGATTTTTTTCATTTATAAGTTGAAACGCCTTTTCAAACAAGCGACAGCTGCTACGTTTTAAAATAGTTAATGACTCAGAAAAATACAAATCTTAACAATGGATTTCTAGTCCAGTTTTATTTTGATTGTATGCACAAAAACTGTATCTCATCAAGTTTTGAGAATAGATTGAAAAAACTATAAAGCTATTTTGTCAGTCCTAACTTGTGTCTGTGTTAGGGATGTGTGGGGCAGATGGAGTGGCTGACGTGCTCTGTTGGCACGCAGGAGGGAGGTGTAGCTGACACGTGTGAATAGTTACTGTTGCTTCAGTCTTTAGTGACAGAAGAAGGAATTACTTGCCTTGAAGAGGAACAACTCTCAATATTTTTTTTTTTATAGCATCCTGCAGTATATGCTTTCAGTGTAGTCTGTATCAAATACATAACATGTAATGTTCATTTCCTAGCTACAGAAATCTTGCCAGGTGACTAACTTGAAGCTTGAAGTCCTCTGAATGCCTTTAGGTACAGATTCCTGGTGGCCTTTGGCATAGCAGTGGCTTGTCTAACTGATCAATGCCAAACTTTCTCTCCCCTGGCTGTATAACTTACGTGGTAGATATAGCTAGGTGTGCAAATATACGGGTTTCCTTTTGAAAAATAGACATTTTAAACAAAGGTCTAAAAATTTCCAAGTCACCAGTCTTCCACTTTATTTCAATTATTCTACTTAGGAGGTGGTTTGACAGGTAAAAATCACATACAGTCTTAGTCACGGAGCTTGCATTTCAGGTGTTTTTTCCGAGCCTCTTTATTTGGCTGGTGTAGGGTGTAGATAAGGATAGTAACTGCTTTTATACCCAATGCAAATTTAAAGAATGCAATAGAAGATTCTGTTTTTCAAAGTATCAACTTAACTGAGATTTAGCCAAATCATTTTATGTTTTCATTGAGAATAATTTTATTCTTCTTGTGTTATGGCCAGTAAAAGACACTGAACTTTTTAAGCCAAAAATCCATGAAAACTTGTACACATTAATGTATCTCAGATAGCCTTGTGGCTTGTCAAACTAATTATTATACAGGTCAGAATAGAAAAGGGGTCTCTAAAAGTGCTTTTAATGCTGAACTAGAGAATCCTTAGGACTGTTCTGTTTTACAGCTCTTCTAAGTGTCCCAGAATCGCATCCTGTATAAGCAAAGTATTTGGGAATGGTGGTGCTGATGTTCCTGACGTTCCATTTGCTAGGTATGCAGGCTAGGAGGAATCAAGCACCTGGTTGATCTCTTGGATCACAGAGTCCTGGAAGTTCAGAAGAATGCTTGCGGCGCGCTGAGAAATCTTGTTTATGGAAAGTCCACTGATGAAAACAAAATAGCAATGAAGAATGTTGGTGGGATACCTGCCCTTCTGCGATTGTTGAGAAAATCTGTCGATGCCGAAATCAAAGAGCTTGTAACAGGTAAGTTTTGAATAGAAACAAGCAGGGAACTATAATGCAGATTATTTTCCTGAAGTGGACAAGACTGGAATAACTGGTAAGTGACTGGAATTGAGTATATCGACTGGACTTTTATTTGTGTGTTGGTATTTTTTTGTGAATACAAAATCACTTATTTTGATTACTGACAGTTTAAGTATTAGCACAGAGGTACAGATTCACGGGGAGAAGAGAATCTTGATGTAGTTTCACTAAAGCTCCACTTAAGGCATATTTTCCCCTGGTGTGATTCTCCTACATACAGAGCTAGGTCTTGGATAGAGATTTCTTTGTTGACTCCTAACAGTTGTTTGATTACAGGCTCTTTTTTTTTTTTATCATCATCTGCTGACAAGAAGTAAGATGTTGCAGAATTCGTAAGCGGACCCAAACTATGTAAATGTGTGCTAAAGCACAGACAGAAAATTGCAAGAGTGCAAATTATAGAAGCATCTCATTGCCCAGCCTGCCAGTAGAGTCCTGGCAAGTGACTGTGTACACAGTCCTAATCTCTTGAGCGTGAAGTAGCAGGTTCAGCTTATAACCCATGAACCTACTTGGCACTTGGTGCAGAGAGAAAGTGCAGAAATAATAAACGATTTGCAGTCCTAACACATGAAGGAACTCCATTTCATCAAAACAAGGTGGATTGGTGGGTGCTGCATACATCTATCTCTTTTTCTTAATATGGGAATGATTCGTCTATGAAGGTTTTAGGGGATTGAAAAACACGAGAGGACAGAAAAGAGAGTTCACTTTTTAAAACAGTTCCTATTTCAAGTTTCAGTAGCTCCCTCTTTTGATATTGCGAAGCTACAAAGCTGAACTGCTTACCTACTGAGCACAGCTGCACAACAGTGCTCGCGTTTGAAGCACCAGAAGTGTCGT
The DNA here is from genome assembly GCA_017310255.1 of Butorides virescens. NCBI lineage: Eukaryota > Metazoa > Chordata > Aves > Pelecaniformes > Ardeidae > Butorides > Butorides virescens. The sequence continues at coordinate 69,254 of JADKXX010008829.1, forward strand.
AGTGGAGCCCTTCCAAGTTATTTCCTTGTTTAGAAAGACTATTAAAAAGAGAAAGGACTCTACAGAACGTAGCCAAAGCGTTTAAGTTCATATGCAGGCTATTTTCCCTAAGTATTTTCCACATAAGCAAGCAGTAAGATAACCTGCAGCTTTCATGTTCTCTCTAGAAGGATATGGTTTTTTCCTTAAGAAGTTATGTAAATGGAATACTTAAAACTAGAATTGCACATTAGCTGCCTTGTCTGCTCTACAAATTCATGTTTCATGCATCTAAATTACTTCTGCTTTTAAGAGGTTAGGGATGGTTCCACAGGCAAAGCCAAAGTCAAATTCTTGATTATAGAAGGTATTTAGTCACTATTAAAAAGCCCCAAACCTACACTATGATCTTTCAAAAAAGATACAGCACATCATCTATAAGTAAAAAGATTTTTCAAATAAATATGGTATTTAATTTGAATTATAATTAAAGATGGCTACTTTAGAAAAAGGGACTCTTACTTTTTAACACACACACACATTTTTAATTTTTTTAACCAGCTACCACCAAATGGAAGGTTTTGACCTAACTGTCTTCTGGTTAAGTCGATGGCATTGACTTCTGTTAGAGTTAAACCAATGCTGAACGCTTGAGAAGAATCCACAGCAGACTTTGGGAGCTTAGGGCTTTGTAAATGCTTTCTATAAATAGCAATATAAAGAAAAGAAGTGGAAAAGATCCAGTGATTATTTGTTTAACAATTTAAAAACTCCACCTATGTCAGAACTGAAATGCAAACCACAGACAGTTTACTGTGTTCCCAGATTAAGATGATGTAAACACAGAGAAATTTCTACCAATCTGCACCACTAGAAACACTAGGTGTCTGATTTCTAGCTTAAAATTAGCACTATTCGTACCGCTGGAGCTTATTCAATTACTTTTCATATAAAATGGGGTTTCTGTGTAACATTTCTTGATGGAGTACAACGCTTTTCTTTTCCTGAGGATGGTCTGGCTTCCTTGCTGAATGAATTACACTTTCCTGATTAGCAGTATCAATTGCCGGTGAACGGCAGCAGGTGTATCTGGGGTCTGCAGGTTTGCTTTAGCACACAGTTAGCTAGATGAACACCTTATTATCCCAGATAAATGAAATTAGAATGACAAACTTCTTGCAGTCTGTATAGATTTTTTTCACATAAATTCATTTATATAAACTTTGTGAGGAATTATTTAGTCAAAAGCAATCTTTTAACCTCAGAAATTATTTGGGAACATGCTCTACAGAGTAACTATGGTAAGTGTGAAAAGCTAGCCTGCTGGGGGAGGGTTTAATTGCACAAACATGTTTTAGAGGAGTGAGAAGACAGTAGGAATACTGGGGTCTATATTAAATTAACAGTAACTGAAACAACAAGATTGAAATGCAGAGAGATAGAGAAGTGGAAACTGAACAGAAAGTGCCATTAAAAAATACAGAAAGAGTAATTGCAAAACCTTAAGAATGTTTTAAGAAGGAAGGAAGTTGACTTTTTAATGGCTATAGATTATCCAGAAAACAAAACGTGCTAAATCACTTTTTGTAACCATTCTATGAAAATGAAGTTTAGAAGTTGGACTCTGGGATGCTGTGGAAGAGGATAACTCTTCCCTGAGCTTGCTGCAGCTGGATGCGGTTCCCATGGCCGCTGAGCCGTGGCAGCCTGCTGCTCTGCAGGCGGGGAGCCCTTGGAAGGGGGGCGACTCTCTGTTGGTAACGGCAATACGCTTCCTTAGAGTTCAGCACCGGCGCTTTCTAGAGGCTGCTGGTCTCCATGTTCAGCACAGCCTCAGCGCTCGGCAGCAGAAATGCGGGTGGGCCCTTCCCGACCCGGTACAGGAGCTCCGTCCCCCAGCAAGTGACGCCAAGGATGTGCGCTGGTTTACGCCGTCTGGTGGTGTTCTTATGCTGCAGTTAGCACGGCCTGGAGTCAGTCTGTGAATTTCAGGATCTCGTGTCTTGGAAGGCTTATGCAGAGGAAAACTGTCTATGAGGTAGAAATTAAAATATGCATGTTCTTGAACCCAGGTGCGGTTTCTAACAATTGACTCTACTTTCAAGAGCCCTTCAGAAACAGCCCTTCTGTATGTTAACGTGTAAGAAGCGTTGGTGTACTCCGCTACTGCAAGTTTTCCAGAGAAAGCGAGTCAGATGCCTACCTTAACAGTGTAGTCTCTTGATTTCCATCAGATCTGCAGCAGCAGAGATAAGCCACAGACCGTGCCCTCCCCATAGAAAGACCTCTGATCCGCTCTTCCGAGCGGCTGGCTCTCCGTCAGGATTCCTCCCGGAAAGGTCACGCGAGTGACAGTGCTGAGCTTAGGGGAGTGGTACGATTTTATAGCTGGAAGGAAGGAAGAATGAGCACAAATTGCAGCAACAATTAATCACTGGCTTAGCTGTATGGTAAAGCTCTGTCCTTAAAGGGGAAAGAGGTGGTTGTTGATGGTGCTGGCAATTCTTCATGGTTTATTTCTTTAAACTAGCACTACCTCAGCCAGCTCAGCTGAGAAATGCTGTTCTCCGTCCAGCAGCACGATCCTTTGTGTACACGGTGTCGTCTTTGTGAGAGATTGCATTCTTGCAGCAGTTGACACTGTGCATTGTTGCTTCTGGTTTTTTGGAAAAGGGACCCAGGGTTCTGCAGTCCTGGGCAACCAGAGGTAACTTCTGAGGGGGTACAGAGATAGCTGCCAGTCCCACACAGTTTTGCGAACTAAGCACTCTGTGAAATGGGTATAGTTTCACAACTTTCATGTTACTATAATATTTACCTCAATTCTACTCTGTATAGGATCCAAAGTACTTTGTGATCAGCTGTATAGAACCTGCAGAGGTAGCACAGGATCAGCCATGTTCAGCAGTGAACCTCCAAGCTGGTGCGGCTGCTGAGGAGCTCTTCATAAACCTGCTACCCATTCGGCTAACGCTGATGTCAACAGCGGCAGGGGAATTCATTGCACTAAACTCAGCAAGGGTCTTAACAGGGTAAACCCTTAACAAGGGTCTGGGTAAAATTGCCAAGATTCAAAACCAAAATGAAGCATGAAAAAACTCGGCTGGATACAGAGAAACAAATTTCTTTACCACTGGTGACGCCAGGGTTCCATGAACAGTCGAGCCCCCACGACACCCCAGAGTACAAAGCCATTCAGTAAGGCATGAGCAAATCATACTTTTCTCTTTCCCATACAGAAATTTTATTTGCAAATTTTTGTTCTATTTTTTAAACCCATGACTTAAGCTTGACTTTAAACAGCTAACGCTGTTGACTGGAGACACGCCATTATGCACTGGTGTCCTGTAGTCCTAATGAAATTGCTGGCTTACCACACGCGTCTCCTGTGTTCTCTGAACTGGGTAACAAAACAAAGCTTTGAAGAGTTTTACCACATAAGGGATTTTCTGGACAGAGCAATCCTATTACAGTTGCTTAAGTTACATCAGTAACGTAACCAATTCAACACCGAATCTGTAACCAGGAGAAACAAACCAACAAAGGAAAACCCTTACAACACTAAAAGCTATTTAATCAGAGAGAAGGCGGGTTTTAATTATCCTCACACTTTGTTGCTATCTATTGGGAAAGACAGATGAAATATTTTGAAAATATTGCCATAGAACCAAGTCTAGGACTGTAAGTATCAAAATTTTTGTACGTCAGAACAGTCAATACACAAGTGTCTTAATATTTTTCCCCAAGGAGAAATTGTTAGAGACGGGGAGATGTTGGGAGATATTTCCCCAGCTAGGGAACAACACTGCTAGCCTGTCATCCCTGAGGAGCTGCTAAGGATCAACAAACTCAGTCAGTCCCAGCTTGCTTTTGGTAAGTCCCGGCTTACAGTGAGAAGGATGAAGCCAAAGTTCTGCTTGGAGATTACAGCTCTTCTAGGAACTCCAGCAACTGTTAGTAAAGTGGCTAAAGATCTAAACAGAATGACTTGCCTTGCCTGCTTCATTTCTGCTGTTACAGAACTAACCAGTTTTGTCCAAGTTCTGTCCAGAAGTGGATAGAAAATTCTTCACTATGAAGAAAAGCGATGTCTTTTAAGTGAAGTAGCCGGCAGTGGTGCAGTTAGGTTTGATGGTTTTGTATGGTGCTGTAAAGTGGCATCTGCTTTGCTTGCATCCCTTCCACCCCAGAGCGTGACGTGCAGCAAGCAGCATATAGAAACAGGCTGTTACTATTCAGTGTGTTGAAAAAACAGTTCCTCATAAATAATTTCTCCCCAGTTGAAAGCACCCTCTAGAAAATTATGAAAATTCAGTTGATTTTTCAGTATTTCCATGACTGATCTACATGCAGTAGGATGTGGTTAAAAACAATTACAGTCACTAAATGCAATAACATTAAGCTTTGTCTTTATAGATTCCAAAGTACCCGTTTTCACCAGATGTTCCAGTTCTGGGTTTTTTTTTCCCCCCCATTCTACTTCATATCACCTTGTCTGGATCACATTTCCAGGACAAAATTTGATCCTTGCTGCTTAAGCCTTGAGGCCTTGTTTTGTTTCTACATCATTTTTTGGTACATTGTGTGAGTTAATTCAAGCATATGTCATCCTCGCAGAGTTTCACCCAAGTTCTCTTCTCTATGCACAGCTCGATCAGCTGTGCAGCGTCCACTGGTGTGACGGCGCATACCACAGCCGGCACGCAGAGTTTGGTCTCTGGACCTACCTGGCAGACGTTTCATTGTCACAGATCCCTGAACCTCCAGATATGTTCCAAGTGTACAAAAGCATGAAGACTGAAAAGAAGGCTGTGTCACTCCAGAGTCTTATCTTTTTTCCTTTTAATAGTAATTTCCTTCCTGGGAGGAATCTTTTTCTCCATTATGCTCTAAATATTTTTTGAATCCTTAGGAAAAAGAAAAAAAACCCAAACCAGAAAATGACCCCCAAAAACCTCAATCACTGAAACTTAGTGGTTTAGGTTTGTGTCTCTGTTTCTGCTCTTTTAAAGTGTCTTCTACGTGAGGAAGGAAGAACATCAATTAAAATCAATTCTTATTATGAAAGTTTGACCAGCACCTTACAGCCAGAGACCCTGGGCCTTTAGAACAAAAAGCTGATTCTTTAAAAATTTTCAGGAGAAAACTGTTAAACCCAACTCTGCTGCACTATTACGTGTACGTATTTCTTCAGCTTGGTTCATCTCTGCTCCTTTTGAGCACTCCCTTCTATAGTCAGTTCCTCAGTCTTCCAGGCGATCCTATTTTCTATGGGTTTTGCTGGACCAGAGTTCACATTAGATAGTCAAGATCATTTGGCTTCAACCAAAGCTTGTCGGGTTCAAGGATGGGATCTAAATTATTTAAGATTTCTTCTCTCTTTATTTTCTAAGTAGTAAGAGTTTCAGTCTAGAAAACAAGAAGTGTATGGACAAGGCTTTTCTTTTTTTTCATTTGCAAGTGTTAATGTATGTCCCTAATCTGTGTGGAAAATATCCTCAAAACACCTACCAGTACTATTAATAGTTGCCATCATTTTTAGAGAATTGAGTACTTGGCTTTCCTCACTTGATCTGCACCCATTAACTTCAAACATGAGATCTATTACGAAGTTGATGGTGTTAAAAGAGGACTTTGCTCTGCATCCATAAGGCAAACCTCAAATACCTTGTCCTTGTATCAGTAGTCCTCAACTTCATTCATGGTATTGTGTTTGGAGGATTATGTTTTGTTGTTGTCTCCCATTTACAAGATGGTTGTTCCACGTACTTTTACCAGCTACCACTAGCTGGTCCTGTCCCTTGTTACATCTTCTGTTTATTCATCCAAGGCCCAAAACTACTTCAAAGCCCTGTCAATACCAACGCTAGATTTGCTGTTAGCAAGTATTGCTATGGCGAGGAAGATGACAGATGGGGTCAAAGAACAATCCTGATCTGCTTTAGGAGGCTGTATAAGTCAATGTTTTTGGCTGGTTTAAGTGTCTCTTCTTCAAGAGTCCTCTTATGCAGGTCTTCAGGCTACTGTTTGCACGGAATCACAGAATAGTTGAGGTTGGAAGGGACCTCTGGAGGTCATCTCGTCCACCCCCACCCCTCCCTGCATGAGCAGCGTCACGCAGAGCAGATTGCTCAGGACCATGCCCATGTTCTACCCATGTCTAAGATCCTGATTTGTGATGTTGCATCAATTCTAAAAAATAGTTTCGGGACAGGATAGGAAAAAGATGAGAGGGCTCTAAAATACCTTTGGTGAGTAACTTCTGCTAGCTAACTGAAAGGACTCGGCTGACTCTGTCAGCACTCCAATGTATAGTCCCAAATCTTGCTATTTTTAAAATCTAGTGCATAAACCTATAGGCTTTCCATCAAGATTATTTTATTAAAGCTCTTAGGATTTTTCTGTTGACTTTGTTGGGACTGAAGCTTACAGAAGATTTACATCTACATCCTTAACCTTAAGTTATACCTCTGAATAACCTGTTGAGCATTTTTATTCTGCTTTCATCTTCCCACATGATCTTGAACTATGTTTTTTTTCTCTCCCATTCAGCTTCTTTAGAGGAAAATATATTCTGGCTCATCAAAGTAGCTTACATAGCTTGATATGAGTGCTTGTTTTTTATTATATCTTGTACATCTCAGCTGTTTAAAAGCATTTTATCTACAGTTAAATCAAGGTTACATGTTTTCATTATTTTTTAATACTTATGCTAGAATATTTAATTCAAGAGCCAGACGTCTAGGTTTTTTCTATACTAGGTAATATTAAATATGACCTGGAAAATTTCTTTGGTTTTGAGAACACAGACATATTCCTTAAATGCTGTTCTCATTTTATTAGTATCTAATCAATTTAAATGACTGGCTGAAACTTTGGAGATGGGCATTTGTGTGTGCATGTGTGTGTGCGTGTGTGTGTGTTAAAGATTTGTGTTCCTTGTCACTTTAGATGCAAACGTCAAGCTAAATTCTGTCTTGTCTAAAACAAATCTTATGACAACAATGTCCAACCATTGCTAATACCAAAGCAGTTTTGTCAATGATAGCAACTGCAAATTTTCATGTAGATAAGGCTCTCAACTCTATCATGTTACTTATTTTAATTTCCTGAGTAGGATTATTTTGGACAGTGTTCACAGAAATGTTATTTTAGCATGGTCATCTCTGAGAGCTGCAAGGGTCAGAATTTCAGGCAAAAACAGGGCAGGCAATCCCTGACCAAAAAGAGAAACAAGATGACCCACTTTTCAGCAGAACTACAGAAGCTTTTCATATGGCAGTTTAAACTCTCCTGCAAAGCTTAGTGATATTTTTTGGTTTTTCTGGTGCTGTTACTTCTGATGTCCTTCCTCCATTAAGAATTATCCATGCCTGGTAATGCTGATGTCTCTTGACTTTAGCCTTCTCAGGTTTTCCAGGCAATGTCAAGGACTAGCAGTGGTTTGTGATTTTTCTGCTGTATTTCATAGTACGTTCACAGACTAAGCAAGGAACATTAGGCTGGCTGAAGCAACCAGTTGAATTGTACACAAATGAAAGTGTAACGAGTAGCAAGCAGAAGTTCCTCTCCTTCCAAACCCAGAGATGCTAGGACAACAGAAATACCTGCTTAGGTAGGTAACTGGACTCAGCACTGCCCTTGCTGCACAGAGCTGTTTGTGACTGAGATGTTCACCAGTCTTCCAGAACGATGGAAGTTGCCGCTAATAGCTGTTCGGAAATAATTTTTTGGAAATTCATCCTCTGCCTATGATTTCAAACTGTCCCTTTGGACCTCGGCAGATGATTCTGTGACAGTTAGTACTTATTTTTAAGTGTACCTCCACAACAACGAGGAATACAAAGGCACTGTTATTTAAATGACATACAGAATTATACTGTAATCCCAGAATTCTCTTAGGCCTTACCTTAACACAGCATTGTACCAGCTCCTATGACCATTTTCCTTGTCTTTGAATGGAAACTTCTAAAATTATAGCTGCCTCTGCCTGCAGGGTTTATTTGTAATATGCACTAAATTTGGTCCCAGTTATCTAAAAATAAGCGCTCTACAAACAATTGGATTCTATTCTTATTTTTAACATGAAGACTAAAGAGCTGTGTAATACACAGTTCTACTTTGTAAAATAAATAGCTGAAGACTTCTCCCAAATTAAGAAACGGAGTGTGCTGGTGAGAGATTTTGTCTTCACAGAATGAACACGGGGGTAATAAATCATTCATCATTTAATCAAGCTACCCCCTTGAGAGTCCAGGTTCTGGGCAAGTTTCGATGTAGTTGCTCAGTGGAACTCTAGCGCTTTTATTCTTTGAACACTCCCAGGCTAATCCTCATGGACAAGTTGGTATTTGTGGAAGTTTTAACGGGCTTCTTGGAGGGATCAAGTTTAGGGAGGTCCTCTAGCTGGTCCTTTCAGTCTGTGCCGTTGTGCCCGCATAAGAAAAAAAGATGCTGCTGGCTGTTCTCTTCCAATTTCTTATCAAGCGTCCTCCAAAGGCAAGGCAGGGTGGCGTACGCCACGACACCCGTGGGTCCCGCCAGCGCTGCTGCGGCTAGCTGCGCGGGGCCAGCGGTGCCGGGGCAGCAGCATGCCACCTTTTGTTGCCTTGGCACTGCAGACAGCACCAGTGCTCCAGCTTCGTCACAAGCGGTGGGCTGGCTGGCGAACGTTCAGAGGCAGGCCTACGAGCAAGGCTGAGAGGTCTGCCCTGTGGGAATAGCCACACAGTCCTTTCCAAGCCAGGCCAGCCAGCACGGGGCACGCTGTTCCCCGTATGTGTTAGGTAACTAACAGCAGTCTGAGACCCAGATAGAACTTTTCTCTTGCATAACTTGATTTAACAAGTGTTAGGGGGGCGGGGAGGAGGTTTAGGTGAGATCTAATTTCTAGTTTGCATCACAAATTGCATGGAATACGGTTTCAAAAACTTAAAGCTGTAGTCCAGTGAAGCATTTCGATTCCTCACTGTTAGTTACCCATTCAGTACTTTTCTTGAGTGAGGGCGTAAGTCACAAAAGATTTATGGTATGAAATTGGAGATGCATTTGAAATGGCTTGCTTTATGTCACCAGACTGTTAAACCTGAAGAGTAAGTAAACTTCAGCTTATTTTGAGTGTGTAAATGTAATGCAATACAAAGTTTGGTGACGCTATACACAATTTTTGAGAATCACTCAAAACTTTTATGAAAAAACCTTACACAACAACTTTAAAGAGTACTTTTTTTTTAAATTTTTTGGGTTTTTTAATTTCCCAGTTTGTAATCAATTCTCTTTTGTTACTGGAAGTCTTGCTGCACAGGAGCTGGAGAGGAGAGTCATAAATAATGCTGCTTAACATGGCTCTAAAATGGGTCTGTGACCGTATTAAAAGTATCAAGAATCTCTGAACACTTTAACCTGTGAAGTATCCACATTGAGAGTCGTAAATCTTCTCATGTCCATGCCCCTGCTGGAGCCCCCCCTTAATTGTTTTACTGAAGAGAAAAAGACAGGCTGTTTCATGCAAAGATTGTTCTTTCTTATTTTTGTGTGGCTGTATTAAAAACTTTTGGTTTTGCTAATTCTTGTAACGTTTACTGTCTTGTCCCCCCATAATTTATTCCTGAGGAAACCAAATTTTCAAGATCCAGTTCAATTGAAAACCCTATGGTCTGTAGTAGCAATTTTATCAGGTTATTGTGGAAATGCTGTTAATGTTTTTTGCTGAGTGTATACAGCTATGCTACTTTACAATTGGTAAAATACTGTATGGGAGGAAAATATTTAGAGTAAGATGAGTACCTGGTGAGAATTTAGATGAACTTTAAGCTGTGTTTCGTGATGAAAAGATGATTAAATGCCGTGTAGCATTTTAGTTGCATATACAATTCTGCTGACAATTTATGTCAGATCTCATACTTTTGTATCTGAATGTCATGCAAGACGACTCTGCAGGGTAGGGAACTCTAGAATTCTGCCTGAGGATAAAAGATGGATAGCAGTTTCATTTGGCTAATAGGTGAATGTGAAATACTCCAGACTTCTTGCTGTCATTTCCAGGAAGAAAGTTTCTGTAGGATTTTTACATCAGCTCTTGAATGTTCAGCTCTGCACTTAAGTATCTAATATCCCAGGCGTGCAATGCAAGGAGGCAGTAGTATCGGTGCGGGCTATTCTTCCTGTGTTTATCATTGGAAAAAGCAAAAAAGAAAAAGAACAAGGAAAAAAAACCAAAACCATATCCCCCCCCCCACACCTTGTTCATCTTGCATTCCTCCTTTTTGGACACTGGCTTTCCAGGTTCTGCCTGATGTAGAATCGTGTCACATCACACACTTGGGACCTTTACTGAAAACTCTTTAATGGCTACCACCCGTCTGCCAATCAGCCTTCTTTGTCATTTTTTCAGAAATCGTTTCTCAAGGCATCGTATTTGCAGAACACTGATGATCTTTCAGCCATGATGTCCATAGACTTGGCTTCTTCTTGCTTCATTGCTGCCCTTGTATTCTTGTGACCTTTCTTTTAGCTGTTAACTTCTGCCTGCAAAGCTGTAGAGATGTCCAGTGTAAACAACCTCTCTCAAGAAAATTGCCAAATCTCTTCCATGTTCCTTTTTAAGAAGTCATTTATAACTTTAATCTCCAAGTTTCATATAAATCAGGATAATGATCTGTTTCTTCCCTCTCCCAAACCTCTTTCTTACAGGGCTGTTGAAGACTCACCCTTTGGAGGTCAGATGTTCATGCCTTTTTTTGAATAGCATGAAGAGTTCAGGAAAATGCCTTATCTCTTCTGATAAATATGCCTTCTCATCTCAGACTGCCGCCTGGCTAGAGCTAATGAGGCAACAAATGAAAATACCCCTAGGGATCAGTTACCCGCTCACAGAGGGCACGCAGTTCCAATGGCATCTGTAAGGAACGTTTTATTCTGCCTGGGTTTAGCTGCCCTTCCACCGAAGGCCGTGCCATTGTCTGAAGTACAAGGCACGACGCGTTTCTCTTAACAGAGCAGCGACGGTTCCAGTCGTGACCCCTCCACGTAACTGCTCAAAGTCAGGAGCTTACTGCTGATGGTCACCCATAGTTGTCAAGTCTGTACGAACCTTCCATGTTGGGAGGAGGTGACCGGCAGCTGCTTTCTCCAGAGATATTTTTCCTGTTCATGTAAATATTCACACCTTTCCTTCTACACTGGAATTCTCTGGGAGAGGCACCTGCACCAGCAGTGTGGGGTGCTGTTCCTGCCGGGCACACGTGGGAAGCAGTGTCGCTGGTACCCCGCTCCGTTCCAGCTGCAGGGACTGCGTGCACACCTACAAACATGCATCTAGATGGCGGACGTCAATAAAACTCCAGTAAATTGTAAATGACTGAATGACTTTCATTTTTTTGTTTTATATGAAGCTTTGTGCTGAATTAATCTGGCAACCCCATGAGTGACCTCTTTAGGAACAGAAGTGTCTGCTGTGGCATGTTTATGCCACCTTGCACTGATGTGGCACGTTGCCTGGCATGCTACAGTAAAAAGACAGAATTTTTTCTTCCCCTTGCAGGTAGTCAGTATGGGATTGGTCTTTAGATAGCAAAGAAAGATACTGGCATTAGAGAGAGAGGGTGAGCTCGAGGTGCGTGTTTCAGAAAGACAGGAAGGCCTTTTGCAAATGAGGTAGTTTGTGTGCTTGTAGGGAATGTTGCTCTCGACTGCTGCAGTGCAGTGGGGACGTCCCCCTCTCAGGTAGCAGAGTGAGCGGTACCTCGGGAAGGAAAGGGGGGAACACCTCCCGGCAGCCAGCGTGTGTTTCTGCTGGGGCTGTTCCTTAAGCAAAGAGAGCAGCAGTTCCACACTGACAGGCACGTTTTCCTTCCCAGCGCTGTGGAGGCCTCGCTGCTCACCTGGTAGGGTGGTTCTGATGATCACCTCGCCTTCCAGCTCTTTGATCCAACGCTTGCGCAGCATCCCGGCAGCTAGAGCGAAGGCTGCTGAATACGTTACAACCTGAAGATTAGAAATGCTTATTTCAGTCTGTAAAATGAATCTTTTAATGGCAGCTTTGACCACTTCCTGACCAATAACGCTGGAATAACGTTAAAGTCACATTGCAGACTAATTGTCTTTGGTTTGGTTTTGCATAGGTAAATTACCTTTCTCCTGTTTAAAGCCATGCCTTCTAATGTCAATGTTGCTTTATATTTGTTTGCTGTGTCTCTTCTGACCGTACTGCATGGAAATCTTTTCTTAAGGGGTTCTCTGGAACCTGTCCTCGTGCGATGCAGTGAAGATGACAATCATTAGAGATGCTCTGTCAACACTAACGAGCACCGTGATAGTGCCACATTCTGGATGGAACAGTTCTTCCTTTGATGATGATCACAAAATTAAATTTCAGACTTCCCTAGTTCTGCGCAATACTACAGGATGCCTGAGGTAATTTGCTGTTCTAGAAGACTCCCTTTTACAGAGTAACTGTGTTACCCAACAGGTCCTTTTTACACTGTTATTTTTAAGACAAGAGTTGTTGCATTCTATAGATTACATACAGTTATGTCACTTAGGCAGCTTTTGCATTTGGGTTTTTTTTTTTTCATATTGGAAAAATATGAAAAGTACAAAGTTAATCACCAAGAGCTGCTAACTGTAAATTAAATTCTGGGTTTGTTTTTTTTTTTTTATAAATTGAGATCCTTGCACTTTCCTCCTGTTAATTACAACAATTTTTGTATTATGTGTAGGGCTTACGAATATTATTTAGGAAAAAATTGTGCATTTGGTGATTCTTCATTGTCGTATACATTTAAATAACTTCATCTATACATACGTGTCAGTAAAGAAGTGTTTGACTATTCCCTTTGTGGATTTCTCAAACAGCAGTAAGAACGAAAAAATGTATTCAAAATAATAAAGAGCAAAACTATCTCAAAAGAGAATTCAAGGGCCAGGGGTAGCATTTGGGCTATTTCTGTTCATTTGTAGCTTTGTTTACAATTTTAATTTATTAGATTTCAAATTTGGTTCCATTAAACAGCAGAGCGAGGCCATTGTGTTTAAACAGAACTGGAATTGGTTTTTATTTGCTGGTAGCCCTTGTAAACTTCAGAGTATTTCATAAACTACTCTCTTGTTGCCCTTCATCGGGTGTTTTTTCAAGAATGAAGAGGTTTACGCTGCTTTTGAACATGGGCTGTGCCAGCATAGAAGTGCAAACGTGATCTCTAGAGAAAAAGCACCGCTACGGGCAGGCACGGGGGTATTTTTTTAGCAGCAGTACCCTTCTCAGCGTGCATCCAGTCACAGCCTAAGCTCCGGGTGTGCGGTGTGGCAGCCTTGAAGGCAAATACCGGTCCACATCCTTTGCTGCTTATTGTAAAGCACAGTGCAGCCTTTTCCTTTCCCTGCACCCTAACTTGCACATTTATACTTCTGCCTGTGTAGCACAAATGTTAATGCGGCTGCACCACAGAGCAGGTCACTGAATGGATCCAATTTTAAAAAGAGGCAACACAGTGTGTTCCTAGCACAGGCCAGCTCAGCCATCTCTGCTGCAGAACATACAAACTGTAGAGCTGGGCTCCTGCAGCCGAGAGGGCTTGGGATGGCACAGCCTGTGGGGAAGGGGTTCTGCTTACGGCTGGGTTTGTCAGTGAGTCAGTGCTACCTTGAAATGGCAGCTTTGAATCCTGCTTCTCTTTTAAACGAATTGGGGGCGGGTTGCTGCACAAAACGGTGCGTTTGCTTTTAACCTCTCAGTTATCAATCAGCTGTATAAAAAACTTGTGCAAATTGTCTAATGATTGTGTGTCTGCCTGTGAATACCCTGTGCTCCTTTATCGCTTCAACCCTTTAGGAACCTCAGCTCTGCGGGTGAAGAAGCCCGGAAGCAGATGCGGTCTTGCGAGGGGCTGGTGGATTCGCTGCTCTACGTCATCCACACGTGTGTGAACACCTCCGACTACGACAGCAAGGTGTGTGCATGCTCCAGCTCAGCCATTCTTAGCGCTAAACTGTGCTGCGTGTCTGGTAGGAGCTTTGGGGGTTGCACTCTGTGATTTAGTGCTGTGATGTCTTAGCTCAGCTGGTCTTCTCTCCTAACCCCAGTTCACTGATGCACAGTCAAATTCTGGTGCATAACACAGCGTAACTTCTTCTGTGCTTTTCGTTTTCATCAGTGTTAAAGTATTCATTCTTTAATAATATAGTAATAAGCTCTTGTGCTTTTCATTTTCAGAATACTAAAAATAAGCCACTGTACTAGAGATTACTGTTACAAATTGTCATATTTGAGGATATCAGGAGAGAGCTGCAACTTTCCCAGAGAAACAGACAAAGCAACGCCCAAGGCCCAGAATTAGGATTTAGTGCTTGTCTCCAAATGCCTTCTCGCTTCTATTTTTTGTTCATTTTGCTTTATCACTGTGTAAGAAAGTAACAAATTACAGGAGTCTTTCTGGTTTGGCTTCAGACAGTGGAAAACTGCGTGTGTACCTTGAGAAACCTTTCTTACCGTCTGGAACTGGAGGTACCTCAGGCACGTCTGCTAGGGATCAATGAACTGGATGACTTGTTAGGAAAGGAATCGCCTAGCAAAGATTCAGAACCAAGTTGCTGGGGGAAAAAAAAGAAGAAGAAAAAAAAAACTTCACAGGAGGATCAGGTTTGCTGTTTTCCTTGTATTATAGCTGTATCAACCGTGGTTTAGCTAATGATGGGGGGAGTACATGGGTTGAAGAAAAGCTACCATATGTTGAATGAAAACATAGACGTTCGCTGTGGTTACAAATACACATTCATTTCTCAGTGGGATGGAGTTGGCCCTATACCAGGATTTTCCAAGTCTCCTAAAGGGGTGGAAATGCTATGGCACCCATCGGTGGTAAAGCCATACCTAACGCTTCTAGCAGAAAGCTCCAACCCAGCTACCCTAGAGGGCTCTGCAGGATCTCTCCAGAATCTTTCTGCGGGCAACTGGAAGGTATGTGAGTTCCTGCTCTCCCTCCTATCGTTGTATTTTAGCTGGCTTTTTTAAATAAGATAGTGGAAGGCATTTGGACGGGACAGGTAGCCTTCTAGCATGCATCTCAGCGTTTCTCTCTAGTGTATGCTGTTAGTGCTTGTGTGGGGCAGTAATGCCATTTCCACGGTGAAAAGCGATGACAAAGCTGGTAGACAGGAAGAGCAGTTATGGAAACTAGTACCTTTTTTTTTAAATAAACAGAAGCTGCTGTCCTCCAGTGCCTGTTAGGTCAAAATAATCTTCTAGCTTGTTCTAGCTGTGAGTTCTGGTGGAGGGGTACTGTCAAAATAAGACCAGCATAAACAGTTTGTATTTGCTTTATTATTTGTATTGTTTATTTACATACATTCTTGCTTGTGGCCCTTGTGTACAATATATTACAAAAGCACCACATAAGAACACTTTATTAATGTTATGTATTTGTTACGGAGAGATTAAAAAAAAGTGAATTGCTTCCTTCGCTTCTATAAAAACAGCTAAGACTTCATTTTATGACCATTATAAAATTGGTCTTAAAAACCAAAACAAAACAGAAACCAACTGTTCCCTTTTCAATAATTTGTTATCTATCAAGATATCTTGTCTGTTAGACCACCTTTTTTAAACATTGCTTTGTTAGAGGAATGAGTGAAAAACAACAGAGCCAACCCTTTATAATAATAGAAAAGATACGCTCGCTTTTAACGTGTCATCTTTTCTTTGGGAAATGTCCCCTAACATACTTAAGAATTACAGTCTAGTAAGAGATTATTTCAGTCAGAATGTTGTGGTAGATTTGTGAGTAACTGGAGTTTTATTGTAGTTTGCAGCATACATTCGAGCTGCTGTAAGAAAAGAAAAAGGACTCCCGATCCTCGTGGAGCTGCTGAGGATGGACAACGATAGAGTCGTTTCATCGGTGGCAACCGCCTTAAGGAACATGGCATTGGATGTTCGTAATAAGGAGCTTATTGGTAAGTACAGAACCGTACCGAGGACAGCACAATTGCCAACAATCAGACCTTGTACTGAAAAAACACTAGGATGAGGTTCTACCAATAGAGAGAGGACACTTGATTTTACTGTATCGTGTCAGTTGTGTCACAAAAATTAATCTTTTTGACAGCAGTAGCTTTTCAGAGTAATATTGACATTTTAGTTTGCCTTTAGCCATCTTGCATGGCAATCTCTTTACAACGGATGGAGGTCACCTCTGCTCAACTAAACTGGATGGGAAACTGTCAGTGCAATGTACAATGGAAAACACGACTCCACTTCCTTGGAGCTAAACCATAACCGTCTCAGAGGGTTTCAAGGTCCCTTACATATTCGGCTGTGCTGCCAGTACATCAGAAAATGCTTTATTCAATAGTACTGGATAGGGAGAGAGGGAAGAAATCCTCTCCTAGTAAAATATTTCCCCATAAACCCAGATATCGAGCAGTATATATGTGGCTGTGCTGAATTAAGTAATCAACAAGGGTGCTTGCTAGAAAAACTTGCTGTTTCCTTTTTGTCAGTTTTAATATTTAATACCTTAAGCATTCATCTGTGCCTTTCTCATCTAGCATTAAAAAAAACCCCAAACAACATTTTTCCTGCCTTGATCAGGAGTCTCTGTCTCTTATGGCAAGTGTGGAACATGCCTCCCCTTCAGCTTCAGGCTGCTGTGGCCTGCTAACGCAAGTCATGATCTAGAAAGGTTTCATTTTTGTTACAGAAGCATTTTCTGTGCTGCAGACTAGTGGAATAAGTATGTGACAACTATTTATATCAATAAGAGTATCATTATTCTCAAAAAGGTAGATGCAGGTAAACAGAATTTCATTCTATATTTCTGAAGCTGCTCCATCTTGGATGCTCAGAACGTGTTTTCTTGCAGTGTAGCTATTACATACATGAGAAATGAGTAAAAAGAAAATTCTGTTCTATAGCACCAGCCATGTACAGGTCACACTCAGGTGATAGCAGCTTCTCAGGATGGTTTTTTCCCCTCCTGTCAGAACTTCTCAGTTCAGGAATGCACCTCCAGCTTTTCCCTCTCCCTGTCCAAGCCTTAACTATGAAAAAATCATTGGCTTTCCAGATACACTCTGAAACTAATCTTTGCATAAAGTATTTTGAGACATGCAGTGAGTCCTAAATTACCCCATGCTAGTAATCTGTTTTATGCAACTCTACTGCTGTTGGTAGGGACAGGTACATAGCAGGTTTCCATAGGCTAAAGGCTGAGAAAATAAGAGCCTGGGGATCCAGCAAGCAGCAATATAAACTGACACATGCAAACTTGTGCTGATGAGCTTGCTAGCAGATGGGCAGTGACAGGGTACTGCTGTGTGCAGCATTGCTGGTGACAGTTTTCCAGTGTGTGTGAGAAGTTGTTCCTTTTGTTTGCAGAATTCCTTTTTGGATGTTTTTCCCCCCACAGGCATGCTATGCAAATAAATAGCTAATGGCTTTGTGTAAAGCTGTTACGTACAAATACAGGTCTGCAGTAAAATCAATTAATCATTCAATTAACAGCACAGCCTAAGCAGGAAGAAAAAATTACCTCAGCTTTAGGTGATTTCCTTTGTCTCCAGCGTGATTATCCCTGTGCATCAGCTGGTAACTGAAATCTGGCAGAGCCAAGATCTGATCTCTTATGGGAAACAAACAAGGTGAACAGAATGTCTGAAAGAAAAAAATTCCAAGTTTACTGTCAGGATTTCTTTTAGTCCCCCCCCCATAAATGAAGCCTAGGAATGTGCACTACTCATTAAATCACAATAAATAGTGTAGCATTGTTTCCTTGAATGATTCTGCTTTCTCCAAATAATTCCTGTTTACACATGTTCCTGTTTTAATGCAAAAATGCAACTTCTCACATTTTTAAGCTAAAAGGAAAAAAAAAAATCAAAAATTGATCTCTAGTCTCTCTTGACTCAGTAAAATGTGAATTCTTGGAAGGTTTCCATGGTTTTGATCGTCTGTTTCTTTTTATTGCTTTCAGATGCAGTTTTGTGATGAGTCCTGTAATTTCAAATCTTAAGTCCCAAAATGTGTGGTTTTACTTGGTTCTGTTGATGGGTTTTTACAGGTAAATATGCTATGCGAGATCTGGTGAATCGACTTCCAGGAGGCAATGGTCCAAGCATACTGTCTGATGAGACCGTAGCAGCAATCTGCTGTGCTTTGCATGAGGTCACGAGTAAAAACATGGAAAATGCCAAAGCCCTCGCTGATACCGGAGGAATAGAAAAGCTGGTGAACATAACAAAAGGAAGAGGTGACAGGCAAGTGGGCAACACAGTTCATGCCTAAACTGTTTCTCTATTCCATTTAAAATCCTTAAGAATGCGGGAATTCATGTCAAATCGCTACTTCAGGACCACTGCCAGCTTAACACCATTTCTCTTTAAAAAGATGGCATGATCTTATTTTTAATAATAGCCAGAGCAATTTTCCTAGCCTAGCTCTTGAGAGTGGAAGAGTGTCTTCCCAACCATAAAAGTTTTCAGTAGCACAACACAGAACTGAGAACAAAGTCTCACTGTGAGGATGTCTGGAGACTTTTAATACCGGCTCTCTTTTATTTGTTTATTCTTTTTCTACAGTCAGGAATTTTGTACCATGATTTGAAGTCTGTAGTCTCAGGTTTTACGGAACGCACGAAATAGAATGTTTCTGTTCATGATTTTTAATTCTTGCAGACAATGAGAGCAGCTATTTCAACACTCCTGTGTGTATTCCTCACATGGGTGGCCTGAAGGGAAAATGTCTAGGCTGGGGAGGGCGATGACTGTCGTGCTGAATCAGGTTCTGCCCCCGCCTCTCGGTGAGGCTGCTGGCGCAGCGGTGTTCGCGCTGGGGTAATGAAGGCATGCGTTATGGAGGCCTGGAGAGGTGACCTGGCTTGCTTCACAGCAGCAGGGCTTAGCCTGTTATGTAGCTCAGGAACATTGTTCTTTCTAAGTGGAATTAAGTGGCTGCCTACCAATGTAATATCCTTTGCTTCCTTAGATCGTCACTGAAAGTTGTCAAGGCAGCCGCCCAGGTGCTGAATACGTTATGGCAATACAGAGATCTCCGTAGCATTTATAAAAAGGTAAATTACAAATCAGCCTACACTGGAAAACAGTTCTGCAGAAACTCCTAATTTAATGAAAAGCGATTTATTTTGATGTTTTTTTCTTTGTGCCACTCCACAGGATGGATGGAATCAAAGTCATTTTATTACGCCAGTGTCAACACTAGAGCGAGAGAGATTCAAATCGCATCCTTCTTTATCAACAACAAATCAACAGATGTCGCCTGTCATACAGTCAGGTCAGTCGAGAAATGCAAAGGGATTTACTGAAGGGTACCTGGGGTCCCCTTTTTTTACCTCAGGTAGCCTCTCCGATCACTATGAATTCTACCTAAACCACAGAGGTCGTGCTGCCTCTCCTCTGCACCCGAGCACAAGCACATCCAAACACCACCTCGAGTTCACAGCCTGTTTCAGCTGTGTGTCCGCTGCCAGAGCCAAAAACACCTTCTCAAAATAAGCAAGGACAAGGAAGCAAATACAGCTTAGGCTCAGGGACCTGTCCAGATTCCACCAAAGTGTAAAGGGATATTCCAGTGCCTCCTGTCAAATTCTTGCCTCTGCGCTCCCTCTCCCAAGGCACGCTAGCGGAACAACTGTGTTAGTCCAGTTCTCTGAACTACAAGCAGGAAGGAAGATGGGCAGCTCTAACACAATATTGTACTTCAAAGAATGCTTAGTAAAAAATCCTGATTGGAAGTGTCTGCTTCTCTGTTCCAGAGCATGAACACGCTCAAAGTAGTAAGGGTGGAGGTTTGGAGCAAAGAACAGGTCCACAGAGGGTGCTGTGGTGGCAGCCTTGCTGATCACAGCGTGCGTGGTAGAACAGTCACGCGTGGCCTCTAACAGTTGTTCGTGTTCCAGTCACTCAGTTATTAACACGCTGTCCTGGTTTCAGCTGGGGTAGATGTAACTTTCCTCCTAGTGGCTGGCACAGCGCTGAGATTTGGATGTAGCGTGAGGATGGCGCTGATAACTCACTGCTGGTTCAGTTGCTGCTGAGCAGGGCTTACACTAAATCAAGGACTTTTCAGCTTCCCCTGCTCTGCCAACTGGGAAGGCTGGAGATGCACAAGGAGCTGACCAGGCCAGGACAGCTGACCCCAACTGGCCCAAGGGGTATCCCACACCGTATGACGTCATGCCCAGTACAGAAACTGGGGGAAAGCTGGCCAGGGGGCTGCTGCTCAGGGGCTGGGTGGGCATCAGTCAGTGGGTGGTGAGCAACTGCATTGTGCATTACTTGCTGCTATTATTATTATTATTATTGTTATTGTCATTATTTGCTGCTGTTACTAGTACTACTGTTTTATTTTATTTCAACTTTAAATTGTTCTCATCTCAGCCCAGGAGTTTTCTCACTTTCACCCTTCCGCTTCTCTCCTCCATCCCACCGGGGAGGGGAATGAGCGAGCGGCTGGGGGGGCTCAGTCGCTGGCTGGGGTTAAACCCCAACACACACACCATTATGTTGGCCTGTGTCAGAATTTTAATGACACGCCCAAATTTAGCTTTTTTAGCCATGAATATCCCAGGATAATATCAGTAATTAAACTGTTCATGATAACACAGAATTGTGAGATGTGAGGTAATGGACACAGCTAATGGGAGGAGGCATCATTGATTAATATTCTGAAGCAAAGTTTCTAGAAATTATTTTTAAGTATTTTTTTCCTGTGCTACTGGAGTCTTTCTAAGTCAACAAAACCTGAGTGGGCTCTAAAATGCAGGACAAACTTCATCGCTTCAGCCAGGCAGACTGTGAATTTTTCCGTCCTGTCCCAAGTGATGATAGGATGGAATTAAAGATTCTATTCAAGTGTAACTTACATAAACTCATGAACAGCAGCAGGAGCGGCATCTTCTAAATGCAAGCGAACGATGTCCTGTGCCATCTGAAGCGGGTACGGCCTCTCACGGCAGGTGTGAGCGCTGCAGAGCAGTGAGGCGCCGTTCAAGTCCAGAACTGCAATCTTGTGGTACGCTGTTTGATGGCTTGTCACTGGGGGTCTTCACCCAGAAAAAGCTGTGTCCATCACCCACACCTCTTTGGCTTGTTAATCCCTGCGGAAGGAAAGGATGGGGAGAGAATAAGGTGGCTGTTGGGTCTGGGAAAGGCTTTCGTTGTATGTACTGTTAATCTTTCTTTTTTCGTCAGTTGGCAGCACGTCCTCGTCACCGGCTTTATTAGGAATTAGAGAACCCCGCTCTGAATATGATAGAACGCAACCTTCTATGCAGTATTACAATAACCAAGGCGATGTCATTACACATAAAGACATATATAGTGGTAAGATACCAGTCAGGTGAACTTCTAACTGCAATACGTCGTTATTCCTTACGTGAGGAGTTTGTGCAATCCTAATAGGCGCAGTTGCGTTCGCGGGCTGGCTGCTGCTGAGTGCTGCTTTCCATTTGTATTCGTTATATCCACTGCATGGGGAACAGAGCAGGTTTCTCATCCCTCTCTGCAATGTTCTTTAAAATGGCACACGTTGCCAGATCAAGAGAAGATCTGTTGGTGTGTTAGAAGGTGAGAGGTGTTTGGGATTTTTATGTAAAATCCTATGGCAGAAAATTGTTTTATTGTGCACATCATTATTATTATTATTTGTTATAAATAATAATGTGTAGTTGTATACTATAATAATGTAAAATTATTACATTATTAAATTATACCAACATTTCATCTTCTCCCTGACTCCCTTCTCCTCCTTACCATCTGACACAAGCTGCAAAACAACAGACATGGCAGTGAATAAAGAGGAGGAGATTCCTTGTGTGAAAGGTTCTTGGTCTGTAAAACAAAAAACGGCAACACAAAAAAGCCTCTTGGTTTCAATTTAACTACTGCAGAGGGACAAAATTTGCCTGTATTGTGGTGTTATATTATTAGTAGGTACTAAAATCTGCAGACTTAATTGTTTGGGTGCTACATAATTTCTTTGAGTTAAAATAGAAGCAAATAGATTTATAGATGAAAGAATAAAGACTGAAGTTTATGCCATAAACTGTGTTCTCGCAGGTTCCAGCAAGCCTTCGCCGATTTACATCAGTTCCTATTCCTCACCAGCAAGAGAACAAAACAGACGACTGCAGGTGACTCCGAAAGTTTATTTTGACATTGTGCTGATAAACAGACTGGCGCTCAGCAGAGCTGAGGGGGGTTGAGCAGTGTGATATCAGAGTGCTTTTTTACCGAGTGGATCCACAGCACGGTTAATTGGGTACTGGGCATTGGCGCGCTTAAACTGGCATTGCTTATGTACTTCTAGGGCCTTTGTTTCCTTTTAGAGCCACATATTTTAGCGTGCTCTTCTTACAGTGGGACCTGAGACCGCTTTCCTGACTTGGCCTTTTTTTCTTTGGTAGGTATGGTCAGGTGTGTACTGCCTACCTGCGCTCTAACAGCGCTGCTTTCGGCGCGTTGCTCTCTTCCCAGGGCACGCAGAATGAGGCATGCAGGCAGGCCGAGAGATTTTTCCTCCGTTTAGTTTCATTTAAAAGGAGGCACGTTTCACGGGAGCTGTGAAACCCACATCTCTGTTGTCACTGGTAGAGCCGCACTTGGCTTTTTAGGGAAAGGTTCTGCATAGCGTCTGGAAGTTTGGCAAGTATTTTCTCTGCTAATATCATTTTGAAAGGTTCTTTCTGTCATTTTGTCAACAGCATCAGCAGTTGTACTACAGTCAAGAAGACACCAACAGAAAAAACTACGATGCCTACAGATTGTACTTGCAGTCCCCGCACAGCTACGAAGACCCCTATTTCGATGATCGAGTTCACTTTCCTGCCACTTCAGACTACGCGACACAATACGGACTGAAATCAACCACAAATTACGTAGACTTTTACTCCACCAGGCGATCTTCTTACAGAGCAGAGCAGTACCCAGGTTCCCCTGACTCCTGGGTGTAGCGTCAAAGGGAACAGACAGCGCATTTCTCCTCTTGCCTGAGAAGCGACGGAACGGCCTCTGGTTGGTTTGGTTATGAAATGGGAGAGTGGAATAAAAGAAGGAACAAGGAAGACTTTTTTTTTTTTTTTTTTTTTTTTCTCTTGAGTGAGGAAATATCAGGAAGAGAAGCCGGGAGGGACGGGTTTTTCCTCTGTTAGGTGTTAGGTATAATTACTTGTAGCTGCTGTAGTCTGGTGAGGGTGTGGGCGACGTGATGAAAGGTTTGAGAATTGAGTAAAATGAATTTGGAAAGTGTGTAGGTCAGAGCAAATTAAAGCTGATTTTTTTTTTTTTTATGTGAATAAAAGTCTTGTTCTGATAGTTTGTACAGAAAAAATAAAATGGATGCCCTCGTTTCTCGCTATTACTAAATGTCAAGATTGTACGCTACTACGTCTTGTAAATTTCTCTGTTGGTGTAAATATGGCGATGCCGCGTTGGTTTGAAGTGCCATCCATCTGTAATGCAGTGTCTCATTTCAAAAGGAATTTGAAACATCATGCACAAAAAAAAAGGTCCAAGAAAATGTTATAAATTTTAAAAGGAAAAAAAAAAAATCTTTTAAAAATGACCAGTGTAATTTTGAAGCACAAAGCCCAGTCCGGTACATCTACACCTCTCCCATCCCCTGCCTCGTTCATAAGAACCTTCACTGCCATTTTCTATGCACATGAAATAACAATAAATATGGAAGTCTCATCCATGGAAAGCTGTTCCCTGCTCATTTTTTTTTTATTTATTTTCTGTGTGTGATATTTGGAAACAAATGCCATGAATCTGAAGCTTAATTGCATGTTTTTAAACAGGTTAAATATATCGGAACATCTGGGCCATTTTCCCAGCTTTCTTCAGCGCCTGTGTTCTGAGTCTCAGGCTGGCAGACCAAGGGGTGGCGTTGCGCGCTCTCCGTGCGTTACCCCTTAGACGAGTGGGTTTGCCTTTGACAGGGGCCACACGAGGTATGTCGGAACTCCATCCCGTTCTCCTCCCGTTGCTCCTCGACTCCTCCCCTTGCTTTCCCAAAGGAAATTATGATTTTGCTGTCGTAGAAATTGTAGTCTCCATTTCAACTGCATTCTGCTCAGATTTATTTACAATAAAAACGATTATTTTAAGTAACTAAATCACGTATGTTCTTCATGCCATAGAGCCTGTTGACTGCACACTGTCTGTGATCATCGTCACTGTTCCCCAGCATTGCGCTTTTCTTCAGTTTCCAGTGCTTCCGCAGATCCTGACTGCG
This sequence comes from Butorides virescens, assembly GCA_017310255.1. NCBI lineage: Eukaryota > Metazoa > Chordata > Aves > Pelecaniformes > Ardeidae > Butorides > Butorides virescens. The sequence goes on from JADKXX010008829.1 coordinate 93,480, forward strand.
CCAGTGGACTGAGGAAAGGTAAGCAGAATGGCTCCGAGGTTACATCATAAGGCAAATTCGCTTTTCCTTAATTGCTTGGGCTGCTTCAGTCCCCTGCCTGTAAGAGGGAAATGAACTGAGGGGCGTAAGCAGCACAGCAGTGGTAGCGAGCTGGGTCCTGACTTGGACACAAACCACGCAGCTCCCCCGGCTGCAGCGCGGGCTGTGTGCTGAGGGCCGGGATGCGCAGGTGGTGCCTTCTCTGCCCTAAAGACTTGCTTTTTTCTTTCAAGACAGAAAATGGTTTCCACTTGCTTGACTTTGAGTTTGTTTCTTGTAACAGTCATTTCACCGTGATCTTTCCTTGTTCTTCTACGCACCCGCAGAGCCACGTGCAGGCTTTGGTACGCGGGCTAACGCAGACCGTGCTGACGCCTGTAACCTGTGCACTCAGCCAAACGTACTGGTGGCACTTCATTGTCCCGGGAAGGCTTAAATTGGCTTCAAATAACAAAGTAACAGACTGAAAGGGTCATAGTCCCTTATTGTTTGCTGCTTTGAATCTGCTAAAAGCTCCCCAAAACAGGGAGGCGGTCATTTCAACAGAACGGCTGTGACGGAATGATTTTTGCCTCTTTGAGGCAGTTGTGTCACAATAAAACCATGCGAGATTTGGGGCAGCACCCCCAGTTTGGATCTTACCTGCTGTAGAGGGTACATATATATGTAGTTCATTACGTTAGTTTTGTTTTGGTTTTATTGGTCTCATTTATTTATGTAATTTTACACCCTAGGTCTCAGTGCTACACTGATTTAAATGACCTGTACAGCACATCTGTGGGTTGATTTCCTTTCTGTGCAGTTTTAGACTGAATGTGTGGAAGCGGGGAAGGAACAGGGCACTGTTTTATTTCATTGGGCACTTTCATAGCGCGGTCTGGCTTCGAGGCCTGATGCAAAATGTCAGGAGCATAAATTTAAGCTGAGTGCGTTTAAAATGCCTTGTATTCGCAGTTTTGTATTCAGCTCGATACTCCCCTGAGAAAGGGAAACACTGTTAACTTCTGGAAAAAGCAGATGTCCTCAGGAGAGGTGGTGCTAGTTTGGAAGCTCAATAGCATAGGGCCCTGGGACAGCCCCTGGTGCGTTTCCACCTTTCTAATAATTGCAAATATGGTGGAAGAAAAGGAGGAATTCAAAAGCAGGGAGTTAAATCACTTGGGTTAGAACAGACTGAGGTGCACAGGGAGACTCGACAGCAGGCTCCTACGTGTCTCGTTGTGTAAGTAACGGCCACGGGGGACAACTGAAAGCAGCCCTGACCTCAGCAGAAGAGTTTCGCTCACGGAGTGCTGGAGAGCAATGGGAAACAAGTGCTTCAGGTGACGGCCTAAATACAATGTGCTTAAAAGGAGATGAATCCTCGCTGAACTAGGATTATTATATAAAGAGGCTCAAAAGAATCCTGGCCCCTAAAAAGAGAACTTCTCTTTTTTTTTGTCCTTACTCCTGCCTGAATGAGAAACATCCACTGTGAACAAGTTGGGCAATGCAAGTCCTACGTGCATGTTCGTAACTCATCAGTCTGACCTGAAGTCCGGGTGAACTGACGGGGTTACATACAAGCAGTCTGTCGTATGAAAGGACAGCTCAGAAATGTTTTTCAGGACAGCATTTGTGAGATGATTCTTTGACTCCTGTCAGCTGTCTCGTAGAGCCTGGACTGCAGTCAGCTTTACCTTTCCTCAGATGCAGCACCTCAGGTTTTTAACCAGCACGCGTCGGTCGTTCAGCTGGGGACTCGGGTCAGGTCGCTTCTGCCCGGGCTCGGTGCTGCTGCGTGGTACCCAGCCCCCTGCGGCGGAGGCTCAGTGTAGGCGCTGCACGCTTGCACTGCCTTGTAACGTCTCCTGTCTGCTCAAAGGCAGAGACTCCTCTCCAGCGTGGCACAAAGATCCAGGATATCCCGAGCCACTGATCCTAGAGACACGCGCAGAGGCGTGCAGCTCCAGGGAGAACGCCCGGCTGTGGCATAACACGGCTACGCAAAGTCGGAACAGGCCCAACGAATGTGGGTGAATTGCCAGGTGACACAAAACCTTCGTGGCCAAACCCAACCTTACAGGGTAGCAAAAAGAGAGGGACAGGGATGAGCCTGGCAGGAGCAGAGCTGAGTTACGCAGAAAACTAAAATCCAGCTGTAAGAAGGGTTGTGGACACTGGAAAAAGACGAACGCTTCGGCCTAGCAGAGCTAACGGAGGCTGGCTTAGCTGAAGAGCAAGCTTCTCGGCCAAGGACACCAGCCGCGTGCGTGCTGCGTGCGAGGTCCTGTAAGGAAGACTCATGCTCGCAAAGGGCACCAAGGTAAATGTGAACCAACTTTAAAAAAACCCAAACAAAACGTGACTGTGGCCATGGGTGAATCACTGGAGCTGTCGACAGCGGTAGGCGCAGGGCTCGGAGGGGAAGCTGTCAGTTTGAGACCAGCTGTGAAGTGTCCTGTAGGTAAGGCTGATGGAAGGGACTGGAAGCAACCGCTCCCTGGGGAAAAAAATAAGGGAATTTCTCCATCAGAGGGGAAGTAACTCTTTACTCGCTCCCAAACACCCAGATCCTGCTCCAAAATGATGGCAACGAAGCAGGCCAAGCAGTGACTACAGCATATCAGCACTGGTACCCGGGCCTGTCCTCTTCACTGGTCCATTCTCATTTCTTGTAAGCAAGGCTAAGGGAAGCCAGGTCGTTATTATTGTGATGTTTAAATTCAAAGTGGTGATTACATAAAAACTGAAAGTTTGTACAAAAAATTTCAAAAGCCCTGTGAAAGGGATGTTTGTGAACTGAAGGAAGAGTATTTAATGACACAGGAAAGGCTCAAAGCAAACGCAAAATATCCATCAAGACATTTCAAAAAATAAACAACTATGATTAAACAGCAAGATAACAGAGAAAGAGAAGTGAACATTGGTCCTTCAAAGACTGCAGTTACGGACAAATGAGGAACGGAAAAAGTCAAAACATTTGGTTGGTTAAATGCGCAAAACTACAGTAAACTGCCATAAAAAAGCTTTACTTGGGAAGGGATTTTAAAACCTAATTACTTTTTCAAATGCTGAAGAAAGCGTAAGTCTGATAGAGGTACACCTGAGGGTGCTAAAGGCAAGAAAAAGAAAGAAAAAGAAAAAAACCAGCCAACCATCTAACACTGATATCCCCTTGCCCCAGCATAATATAATATGGATATGAAAATGTCATGGACACTGAAAAATTACCAGGGAAACCCTCCCTGTCCCTATGAATGCAGTCACTGACGGCAGTGAGGGTGCAAGGCATCTGTCCCAGCCTTCTCGGGCCAAGTCCCACCGGCCACTGTCAGAGCAAAGTGCTCAGCTCTTTTGCCTGACAGGGTAAAGGTGTTGCCAGGTTTAAGGTGAACAATAGCATTTCTGAAGATCAAACAATATATAAAACGTTATTTTAATTATTTACTGGGAGGAAATAAGCTGCTGAATTGCACCTTTGACTTCTAAAACTCTGGGGTGATGGACAGGTTGCATTTACACGGGTTTTGCTCACCTTGCCACATACACAACACCCAATCCCCATCTTCATGCCGAATCCTGTACAGCCAGCGCCCAGAACACGGCTTGGTCTCAGAAACACCTGGGCTTACCCCTGGGGCCTATTTCCAATAGAAGTTTTTAAACATTCTGGAAAAATACAAACCTTGCTCCAGTGTAATGGAGTGGATTTATAGTTTGGAATAAACTTTTTTCCTAATATTTTCTGATTTGGGGGATTGTTATCAAGTCATTTTTTAACTGTGGTAATCACCCTGTGCAACTCCAACCAAGTTTGGACTGCACGTCTGACTGCTGCGTGGATTCAACTAAGGCTGTTCTAGATTTATTTCCACACTAAGGAACTTAGACTCCCTAGACCTAGTATTTGATCAGCTTATACCTTTGCACAAAGCCAGAATGAAGCACTTCGACACCCTGTTTGCAGAGATTACTCCTGCCACTGACACACAGTACCTTGCTTCAGCCATTTCTTCCCCTAGCTCCTTCGAGCTGCTGCCATAAAGACAGCAGCAAGCAGGGACGAAGCATTTTTTTACATGTTCTTCAGACTGGTCCACGGGACACCCTTCCTTCTGTGCTTGTGCAATCATTTACTGTCACGCTAAGGGACCATAACAGACATAGCAATGCAACTCATCCCTTCAGCTATTAAAAAAGAACACTTAGCAGAGCTCTAAAAAACCCAAGGATCCGGAAAGGTTCCAAAGTACCCGTCTACAGAGGGCACTGTTGAGACCACGGTCTGACTCACGCGATATGCTTGCACGGTGAGCGTGATCACAGTCAGGCTTTATTGATTACGACTATTAACAAACACATTACTGAAGCTCCAGAACTGTTTCTTCTGTTACTATCATGTGTCAGCAGCTCTCCTGTGTTACCAAGGCTCACCAGCGGGAGGGGAAAAAAGGCACAGCAGCCCGTCTTTGAATTGCTTAAATCGTGCTTGTCCAAAGCAGCTTAGTGCAAATGACCGTGACCATCTCTATTATGTGTTCTTCCTGGAGTGCTGCACTAGGTCCCAAGATGAACTGTTTTAATTCTATAGCTTAAATACTTTGTCTGTCCATGTGCTGCCATGCTACATCTAAAACACTCTACTCAAATATGCCTCTGCAGTCTGGCTGTCTCTTCAAAAGCTCTGTGCATTCCGTCATGAACCTTCGATGTAAATCAGTTTCTCATTTTCCTGCTTTATTTTGATCGTTCCTATTTGCAAAGCTGTTTGTTTTTCAGAAGCAATCATATTTACCATCTTTATGAAAGAACTGGAATGTAAATATAAGCCAAGTATCTCTACAGAAGGAGATCTGTCTAGCTCCCGGGGCGTGTGGTTTTTCACACACTTTACGTGGGGATATTTACATCAATGCGTGTTTCTCCCCTATTTATTTTATTTGAAAAATCAGACAATACATTTTTAGATGTTCTTCCTCTGATTAATAAATAGAACAGGGATGGTTTTCAACACAGGTGTATCAAACGGGATGCGAACTTCCAGACCCGACCACGTAAAAAGTATCTCCTGTGGGATGTCAAATTAAGGGAAGAAACCAAGCTGAATCTACTGGGTTTGTACTGTTGGATATATAAAGTCTGGCAAAACTTGTATTTCAGGGTTGTTTTTTTACAGCATAGTCTGTGTGTTCTGAGTATCTTTACAGATAAAATTAATGGCCTGCTCTTAAGATGACAAGCAAATACACAGCAGTGACTATATGTTTTAAGCTAAGCTAAAATTTGACCGTGCCCTTCCCCACAGGAGCTGAAATACTATGGAGAAGGACACGGTTAGCGCAGCACGATCTGACGAGCACGTATGTTCGCTGGCTCAGTGTGCCAGTTAAGGAGGTGGAAGGGGCCGTGTCTAGCCCACAGTCTGAGCGGTGCATGGCAGAACAAAAGGAGGGATCTTTGCAATGCACAGAAAATGTGCCTGCTTTCACCTTTCCACAGATGGAAAAAGCACTAAGAACCTGCTCCTCTCCACAGCAGTTGCAAATAGCATGGAATACAGCCTTCTGCTTCTACGTAAGGACCAACAAATACCACATTTTCAAGTTGATATATATATCGTATCTCCTCCTCTTTCTAACATTTAGAGGTCTATCCATTCCAGAATAACAGCTAAAACAGTGTTCAGAGCTACTGCATTTGCAGAGCATGCACATACTCCCAGGAAGCTCTTTCCACTGGAACCAGCCCATTTGAGTCAGTTTTGAGCAACAATTACAGGCTTTGTATCAAAGCTGGTTCATCCAAACTGCATGTTTTCATTAAAAAAGGTCCCTTCTAAGCACAGGTGGTGAACAGAAGAATATAAAAGTACATACAGCTCACTGTTTTCCCCATTTCTGTTTCATCCTAGAGATGGAGTCACCTCTTGCCAGGGAGAAGTCATGCCTTTTAAGCATCAACACCTTGGCCTGTGAGCCCGAGAATTCCCTGATCAACACAGAGCCGTATCTTCTTGATATCACATTTGTTTATTAGCTTCTATCCCACATTTTCCTTACCCCTGTGCTTATAAATTCCTAATACATCCCTCTTTAAAAAAAAAAAACCAAACCCACAAACCACAGAATCCCACCACTTCTTGACAAGTAAGTACAACATAAAACACTACGCACAGTCAACTTCTGCGTGCTCCACTCATACCGCCAGGACTGTGATTTAACACGCAGAATTGAAGAACTGTACAGAAACACCAGAAACTATAATTTTCCTAATGCAGTAAGTGATCTTCCATTAAAGATAACTGGTTGTTAACCAAAGCACTTGGAGATTAATCCTTTTAATGTACGCATCTTTCCCTACTCTCAAAAAATTAGAAAACTTACACTTTCCATTGTCTATTTTGGCACCAAAGAGGCAGGGCCACAGCATAGAGATAATTTCAGAATAAATACGATTTTCCCCCTTTAAAAAATGTGCATGTTTCAAGTCAGTGAAAGAACTTGCCTGGTCTGAAATGTCTTCTGGATGATCTATAAATGACCTTGTATTTACACTACAAAAGAGTAAAGAGAGAATTTAACAGGATTTACAAGCTGTGGGTTTGCCATACTGATTCGTATCTGAGACGCCACACTACCCTTATTTTCACTAAAGCTATCTAATTTTTTGTTTTTACGGTGTAAATGCTTTTTATTATTAACTTACATTCTTCTCAGTTCTTCTGAGCCCCGTCCTTTTCCTCCAGCTAAAAGGGACAGTGAATCTGTAGACTTTAATGATCTTGCTGATTTGCCATTCACTGCTTATGGAAACTTTGACAAAAGACAAACTGTATCCAAAGTACAACCATTCCAAAGAGAAGTGCCCAAACTCAGCTGGATTCCAACATTTATGTATGCCCTGAACTGCAGGGGAGTTATGATGACTTCGGTAAGGCTGACACTTCCTTTGTATGACCAGCAGCATCTGAAGCTATTCAGTCAGTAGGTTGATGTGTACACTCGCCTACCCGTGTGCATCGCTCTACAGCCAGCCGTACCATACTTCCTCTTCTCCAGGAAGAGCTCCAGTAATCCCAGAACCTATGCTATGCTGCTTCCGGAGAGAACATTTGCAAAACGATCTGCTAGTGATGTAATGCCATGTTTTACTTGTAAGAACTATGCCACGTGAGATAGCCATAGCAACACAACCACAAGCTTTGGCTGGCTAAACCTGCTCACCTATGGCAAAGTTTATTCCGCTAAACTTGTCACGCACATGGCAATAGTTTTTAGTACCGAGAAACCACTCTCAAAGCTGAGTTTCTGCAAATCTCTTCACAAACAGCTAACAGCTATAGACCCCCCCTGCACCAGTGGTTTGAGTGGCAAGCCTGGCAGGAAATGTGTTGGTACAATTGCCATCACGTTATTGAATGCCAATAGAGGAGGCTGCCAAAAGAGAACTCCCAGGGGATACACTGCCTCCCATCTTGCCAAGAGATGTGTAAGCATGGCAACTGGACTGCAGAAAGGGAGAGCTGAAAAGGCTGACTTCAGTCAGTTTGACCTACAGCAAAAGGTCTGATGCCTTTCAGACCAACTTTTTCAGAGGAATCGGATGCAGAGGCCTCAGACCCTGCTGTGAGCACTGAGCAACGTTCACTACCTATCACAACCATTTTCTATGAAGCACGTAACAGCATTTTCCAAAGCTAAAACATGCCTTCAACACCATGTGAATGCAACATATATATGGCATTGTGGATCCTGTAACATCTGACTGTAAATTATTCCAGGTTTTTTTTCTGTCACGTTCTCATGAGAAGATGTGTCTGCTTTCTACTGGGTGGTCACTGGCTGAGTGGTCTTGAATAAACACAGCCATGAACTTGCAGGATATTCTGATCTGAAGTATGCTGCTGGCTGTATTCTCTGAGCACCCCAGCATCAGCTTAGAATTTGAATACTGCCAGAGTCTGCATCCAAAACTCAAGTTCTTAAAAGATGAACGCTTTTAATCATCAAGAGAGATTTGAAATAAATGATCAGTCACTGAGTCTGGCAAACGTACAGCAGGAAAACAGCCAGCCCCTCGTATAAAAACATGATATAAGACTGGTGTACATAAAGCACCATTTGCAGTAGGTAATTACTTCTTGTTGAGGAGAAGACCTTGACGTTATACCTCCGAGAAGCCTAAATCCGGAGCAGGGCAATGTTCAGAGCATTCTGTAGGGGGCATGGGGAGATACATCTCTCCCAACACGTTACATAGGTGGGAGAAGTCACAGTCTGCAAAGGAAGGCAGAAATCAGCAGCAAGGTTCTTCCTTTGCTCACAGTTAGCATCAAAGTAGTATTTTGCGAGTTCCTTTATCCAAAGATACCACTACTTTATTAGAGATTCTAAATATTTTCTGTTTAGATGCATACAACTTCACAGGGCATGCATCGGTTTAACATGCATATATTTTCAAAAAATATCGAGTTTTCTTTTTGTTTTTATTAGGTTTCTCAGGATATAATTTTTTTTTTAATATTTACTTAGCTTTCTTTATGGCATTTTAATTAACAGTAGAGTTGATAATTACATCATAATTAGACATGCTAGTGTAATCATCCTAGATGTGCTATTTTCATAAAACCTAATGAGGTATGCTTAAAATGTGTAACTGGAACATTCCAGGGGACTAGCACAGAGAACAGCAGGCTCTGCTGAACCAAATTAACATACAACTAAATTTAAATAAACAAATAAAGAAATAAAAGCTATGAAAGAAGGTCCTGTGTCACATACTCCAACCTAACACAACCCATTTAGAATTTATCTACATTTCACTTTGTTGGGACAAAATTGGGCCTCGTTTATTCTAGTCATCCTTCAAAAGCATAAAGGTAAAATGAAAGTAACTGAAGTATAACCACTGGAAAATAAGCAAGAGTCGGAAACATAATGTGCACGACTGAGGATCTGCGCCTGAGAAACAAAGCAGCGTTCTAACGAGAGCAAGTCAGAAGACTCACTTTGACGCAGCCTTCACGACCTGTTACTGTTGTGGCGTCCTGCCTTGCTCCACCTTGTCATCTACGTGTCTGACTGCCCACCGCAGTGGAAAACACGTGAGGAAGAGTTCACTTGTTTCTTGACAAAGGTCCAGACTTGACAAAGGTCAGTGGGGAACTGCGAAATGGGAGAATTACTCCAGTTCCTCACAAGAGAATAATTACAGTTCATGAGAGGAGGAAAAAGCATACCGGACAACAACATTCGGTTCAGACTAACCCTTAACTTACATTGTTTTCATGTATCTAATGATATTGGCATGTTTCAGCTTTCACTCAGGAAAGCGATCGTCTGGCCAAAGAAGCTGATGGAATACAAAGGAGAATTAAAACCAACAGCCTGATAACACAGTTACACTGGGTTGTTGTATGTCTCAGACTGAAGGAAGAAGCAGGAAAATGGGTTACAGTTACCTGTTGGTAACTTGCATTGCATGTCAATCTGTCTCTTCATACGTGTAACTGCAAAGACTGTAATGACAACACACTTCTCTCATATGAATTCAATAACCCCAAAGGCCCAGGAGGCACAGTTTGGCAACTAAAGCTTTAGTCTACTTTGATTATTGTTGAATGTGTCACTTTGGTAGTATGGAAGTCAGTGCAGGCTGCAACACCTATCCAAGAAGCTGGGTAAATGCTCAGGTTGTTAACTGAGCTTCTCGTTATTCCTAGATGGGCTCACACTAGCAAATTTAAAGGCAGCTTCTGGATATCCTAGATAGGACATACACATCCTCAGACTGTAACATGCATTTATACAAAACTTCATACAAATGTTAGAAAACAATTAAAAAGTAATATCATGGACAAAAAGATCAACATTTTTTTATCCCTACTTCTATTGAAATGACTCCCGCAGTCCTTTCACACGAGAGATCTTTTTTAATTTTTGTTAGTTACTGAAGATAAGCTGGGAAAAAGCCAGCGTGCCATGTGAAACCTTTACATGTCATAGATAACGTGCAGACTGACTGAAATTTCTAGGGCAGAGCTCCATCAGTTCCCACAAGCTGATCACGAACACAGTGGACATGGTTGGCTGCCAGGACCCATGGGTGTGTTAACAGAAGGCCTTACGAAGGACCGCGAAAAGCTGCCAGTCCCCAGCAGCAGTGTTACCCTAGGAAGTACAAACGGCAGAAACTCACAGCTCCATCAATGAAACTATTAGGCAGGGGTTAAGCCTACTCACAGAGCAGAAAACTAAACATTTGCTCGGCCACTGTTAAGTCTGTAGCTGTAAATATTTTAAAATAGGCTCTTTCCCCACAGCAAAAGGATTTAGTAATTCAAAGAATGATGATGATGATGACAATGATCTGTGCTAAAATACTTTGCCAGTGAGAATCCTATGAATCTGCACATTAAATCTTCAGTGACATGTTGGCTCATGTAAGCAAATGATTAAGACTACAGTCTCCCTTGTCTGTGGAACCTAGTGAGTTTAAAAAAAAAATAAGAGAGTGAAGTTGAAAAAGAAAATTAAGGCATTAATCACATCTGTAGGCAAGCTCTATAGGGGGATGTGAGGACAAGAAAAAGAATCAGAACAGAAATACTTCATGGAGTTTTAAAAAGAGAATGCTACAGCTTCTTCAGAGATACCATCATACTTAACTGCCCATTCCACTGTTGAGCATGGGCATTCATACATAATATTAAGGTTTTGGTTCTCTTTATGTGTTCAAAGCATTTCTTTCTGCTCAAACCACATGAAAAGTTGATTTAACTCCTACGCATGATTTAAAGATACAGGGAGAGCTACCACAGAGTGAGGGCAGACTAGTTAACACGGACAGATGAAATTTCAGGTGTTGATCACACCCCTTCTGAACACAGGCCAGGAAAAGTACACAGTAAGGCAGTGTTCGCTGGGAAGGTATGCTATTAAATTGCAAAAATAGAAAGTTCTTGCTTCTGTGGTTAGTCTAGGGAATAAAAGCAGTTATAAAAGAATGCAATGGGTGTGGCAACAGCTAATAACAAGCAAGGTCACGACAGCCGTCTGGCCCGACTGCCTGCGGGCACATTGTGCAAAGAGCACTATCCTGCCAGAGGAAGAAACAAAGCTCAACCTTTTTTTTTTTATGCCAGTGGAGACTGATAGTGCTGTAAAAAGTGAAGCAGGCGTTCCCTTTGGGAGACGACAGCAGCAGCATTTTCACAGACGTCCGATGGGCTGGATCAGCTGGTCAGGGTCAGCTGGTTAACTGACCTTAGCCATGACGTTGACCAGTCTGACCCTAGGGCAGGCCAACAATCCCAGGCGCCTTATCTCCTTACGACTTCAGGGCACCCTGAATGTTAGTAAATGTCTTTAGATATACCTTTTTTAATACGAAATATCACCTCGTAGTCTATTCTACTTTACATGAATTATGTGTAAGAGAGTAACGCAAGCAGCAGGATATTTAACGGGGTAATTTCCAGCTTGTTCTTAAAGTCAAATGCGGGTTAATTTTTCTTGACTAGGAAGAGTGTGACATGAATTATCTAGCTGTCCATAGGCACAATGTGATCACACACTAAGAGAAGGGATTGATCTCCATTAGGACTACATACAAAAGACCTCCAGCTCATTACAAAAGGCTTATAATCAAGTCACTGCATTGTAGCACAGTTCATTTGACTATGTCCTAAAACTATTCAGACAGTTGAGCAAATCCAGAATCTGCCAGTGCATCCGCAGAACAGGCAGAGAGATACAGAAAACAGATCATCGTATCACATGAAGTACTGAATTACTACTCTTGACAATCTTCCCCCTGCCCAAAAATCAATCCTTGTATATGAGTGCTTAATAAGGGAACAAAACACACATTCCTTCAGTTTGGCTGTAAATTTTCCAGCACTCCTATCAATCCAGATCATATTTAAAGCTGTCACTCATCCAGAAAGGTTACTATGCTGTTTTAGAAGAGGATTTATCTAATTTCAATTATTGCACACAATTACAAATGCACACATTGAAACAGGCATAAAGCCATTCATGAAGTGTCGAAAAAACATTTTGTTTGAATTTGTCTAGCTTGCTGACATTATTAACCATTCAAACATTGGAAACAGAAAAAATAAAATCTTTTAAATTTCATAGGTATGTTCCCCCTGCTCATGCCTGACATACTAAGGGCTGCAAAGGAAATCCTGTTACAGCCCTACTCGTTTCACATGACTGCAACTCTGCAACATCCATCCTGTTCAACTGTTCACCAGTTATGAATCTTGACAATGAAGCTTGTAAACCTGACTAAGGAAAACCACTCTCAACTGTTTTTTTTAAACTTTTCCCATATAGCACAAGTAAACTTCTAAGTCTGTTTGTTTGAACAAGGTTGAAAATGACCCATATTTGAAACCAAACTTGAGACCTAAGAACATAGTCTTCAACAGGGCCTACGGACTTAACAAATTGCAGAAAAAAGCAAGTCACTCTGAAAATGCTCTCTAGGTGTCTCCATGTATTTTTTGCAGATCTAGCTGCTGGGCAATTCTCTTTGCCTTGGTGATTATCTTCCCTAATCTAAGTGGTTTAAAAATAATGTAAACAAGTAAGACCATAACACCTGGTTGGTCCAATGGCACAGAAGGTGTTGTGCAAGTAGCACTCTCCTGCCACGGCGCTAGAGGGACAAACTGGCTGTAAATTACAGGGCTATAGGTGCTATCGTGCTATGGGGACAAACATACAAAGATAAAGATGTATCTTCAAAGAGCATGAAACTGTCCCAGTGATGCACAGGAGTGTAAGTTGTGTAGTTTACAAAGCCTGCGTGTTAGGAGGAGATATGAAGAGCAGGGAAAGCTCATTTCAGCTTGCTGGCTCCCTCCCTTGGTCCTACAAATGCTAAAATCCTCTGCTTCATGACCACCATCTAGTGGCAGTTTATCTGTGCAGTTACATTTATGAGAATATGAAATACTTTTGTTTCCTTGTCAACAAAGTACAGACAAACCACTTCCTGCACTTTCCAAGCAGCAGTAAACAAGACCACAAGGATGTGCTTCCCCAAGACTTCTATTTCCACAGTCTGTAATACACATTGTTTATACAGCATAATACATATTACTGCCCCATACATGCTGATCCTATTCTGTAGTCTGACAAGGGAAAGAGAGGAATCCTTGTGTCTCTGTTTCCTCCTCACAAGACAGAAGAACTAACCCACTCTGCACAACATTGTCTTTGAAAAAGCTAATCAGGTAGCAACTAGAGAGACCTGCAGTTTACTTACCCTCAACCTTACCCATATGCTCAAAGAAGGAAAGACACTAATCTAGCTCTCAAGAAGAATGTCCCTGTAACTATCATAACAACACAAACAGAAAAAATAATGGGTATACTAAAACTAATTCTGATTCCTCAATTTTAGCACCTTTGTATAACTTTTATGACATTCTGCAAAGACTATAAATGATAACATTTTTGTCTTGTTTGGCTTTCATTTGTATTCCTCTATGTAAATACCACAATTACATTTTAGCTCCATACTACTACGATGTTACCCGCACCCTGCTATGCATGATAACCAGCCAAACAAGAGCAGGGGCAATTCACAGTTTTCTCCCTCAATTTCCCAGCTTATTGATATGCTTCCAAGGAGTATCCCGTACTCACTACTGCTGCTATTCCAGTGGCAGTTACCAGAGAACTTGAATCGGTTTCTACCCACCATGAAAAAGGTAAGTTTCTTGTTTACAACTGGGTCCAGCATGAAGTTATATATGGTAAAGAACTACCACTCAATTACTGACTATCACGTGCCCTCCCGTGGCTAGTCACTCTAACACAAAAAGTTGCTGTTATGTACTTGTTCAGAGAAATAATCAATACAATGCCAAGTAACTTGCAGCTGGCTAGCTCCAAGGAGTTCAGTATCACCTGGCATGTAAAACCTGCAAGATACTAAAAAATATTTTGCTTTCCTTTGCTTCCCACCCTTAAGCTGTGTTGTGAGGGTGAAGGTCCAAAGCCCTGATCAACAGCAACAAAACACAGGGAATTCTCAAGTTTAGCATTTGAGGAAACAAGTGTTGCTGTTAAGATATGGCAGAAACAGTGAAATCGGTGTAAGGGCTTCCATACAGCTCAGTGTGTTTCAGTTTAATTCTTTAGAATTTATTCGCTTATTCCACCACCCAGCAACACTCTTTTTAACAAGGACACTTAGGCGGACAAAACACATGATGACAAAGGTATATCTTTCCAGTCATTCTGTCAAAGAAGTTTGATTCTATAACCAAAAATTAGTCAGTAAGGCATATCTTCTCCTTCATGATATTACCCTTTACCTTCCAGCACTATCATACAGTGCCTGGACACCTCTTTTTCTCTTGTAGCCTGTGAAACAACTGGCATCCAGATCAGAACCAGGACTTGAACTTCTCAGCTTTCCCAGATGAAACAGGTAAGCTTTACAGATGTGAGGCCAGACTTCCTACAAAATTTTTTTGTCAGATGCATAATATACGCACTAGTGAACAATTATATCAATATAAAAATCACTGAACATATGGTTGCCTTCACTAATTGGTCTTCTCCATGCTTTAGATACTTAACAATAATGTTCTTTGCAACATTATTAACTTTTTGCTGGACTACTATAAACAGACAATAAAAACCCAGGACAGAGGAAAAAAAAATTGAAGCATGTAGTAATAAAAAATAAGTTATATACCTGCACCAGAATATTTGTCTCCATCATGCTCCTGCAACATCTAAAAATAGCTATATTGACGCAATTGAAAAATGCATTGCCTAACTGTAACTGAGCTTAAGAAAACAGCAATATTTCACCATTCAATTACCAGGCATAAAACCAGTATCAGTTTATATCAGTAGCCACAAATTCGTAATTCTGACATTCGAAAACAAGCAAGATAATAAGGTGGATAAGGGCAAATACTGCAGTCACGAGCAATAGATTTAACAACACAGAGATGAGGAAGATATTCCATATGCCAGTGTGCTGAAGTGCTTGGTTTAGAAGTGGACTCTGCCTGGAGTGTTACTGTGCTAATAGCTATTAGCCAGATTAGATCAAGTAATCAGACAGTCTGCTCGGAAACATGATTCTTGATTCTGCCAAGTGACTTTGCAATCTTTGCAATCAGGTAATGACTTGCTTGTAGAATGTAGATTCTAAAGGAGGAATTGTCATGAAAGGTGAAAGAGTTCCAGAGCACTGGGAGCACTGCTCAAAGAATTTTCCTATGACTATTGTCTCTTTATCACAGTTACAAATTTGTGTCTGCCCCCAGGCTTTTCCATTCCTAAGCCAGTCATTCACAAGCTACTACCATTAAAAGAAATCTATCCCCCGCATCATATGAACATCTCTGAAAACTGACACTTATGTGATCAGGACTTCAATGGAAATAGGACTGAGAATGGCAGGAAAAGGAAGAGATTTCGACTGCACTATCCCATGGTCACGGAAGAATGATTCTCTCACTTGTTCTTACCACCCAGACAAACCAGTCTAATAATTTCCAACAGAAACAAGTCTAAATAAATCAAAGCATTAAATAAAATCAGATTTACAAATCTATGCTGATGTTGTGGTATTTTAATAGTGGCGAGGGCTACCTGACAAGAACAAGGTACTATGATACGTACTATGCAGATACGACTTCCGTTCACAACAGCTTCTGGTTTAAATATATAACAAGTGACAGAGGTACTGAAGTAAAGAGAGAGAAGGTGGATGAAAAACAAAAAAGAAATGGTGAATTATGTTTAATATCGTAAGAAATCCACAACATCAACTTACTATTTCATGTTTAAACCAAGTTCCCACAATTTTCACAAGAATTTCTGGAACAGATGTACAACGGCACTAAACTTTTTTACTATTAATGCTTTAGGCAGCACACCGAATCCGTATTACATGACTGCCTTATGAGGTAAGTTATGAACCATCACCTCTCCAGTCTGTATAGTAAAAATCAGTTTCTTTTATGTTCCATATATTTCATGATCCCACACTCATTATCAGATCGCAGAAAGTGGTTTTCATTTTTGCACTTACATTTCCATACTATGGGATTAATTTAGCATGGGTCAATGGCACAGTTTGCCGCTGTGATTTTAGTGTTAAAAGCATAGACTTTTCCTAGCTGACCTGAAGTCTGGATTTTAAAAGCAGTGAAGGAGTTTCTTCTAGACGATTCTCTGAAAGGTTGTGGAAGATACTGCAGGAAGCATGGATGAGAACTGCTATGGCTTTTATGCCTTAGTATGTTTTGGTTTTAACTAAAGCCAAGAAGGACTAGGTTTTGATACTGAAGTATGCTTGTAGACGATGAGTAGAGAAGGTTACCTCACTAACAGCTAGTATTTTAAGCAGAAACATGAAGCCAGTATATATAATTATTAGTTATCATGGTATCAAAAGAATCCTAACAGTTCAACTGCCAAACTCCCAAGTCTGAATTGAGGATACTGAGGGAACAGGAAGAGTTTGACACTGAACCTTTATGCAGGAGATGCAAGCTGCAGCAAGGTAAGCAGGCTCACATGGGTTTTCCAGATTCTTCTGCTCTCCGTGCTTTATTTTAATTTCCTCACTCTCACTTTTCTTCACATCTATTTCAATTTCTTCCTTATCCTGCTAGCAGATTCAGCAGCATCTCCAAGATACCTCAGTTTCTTATGTGAATTCTAGGTCCGCTCCCAAAGAAGTAAAGTAGGCTGTGTCAGCACATTAAAATAGCAGCTATTTACAAAAAGTATCCACCGGTGAGGGTTATATCTGAATTGAGTAGAGAAGCCTTAATGGGGCCTTCAATTAGAAATGAAAGCACCATGCACGGGAATCACCTCCACAACTTTTCAAAGTATGTCAATAACTGAGTATGTAAGTTCATGACTCTTACAATGTCTGCCTGAGGACTACGCTGCTGCTGGGAGAAGGAATGATACAAGGATTTAATAGGTTTGCTATTGCATGGTTTGACTTCTAAGACTGAAACCTGTGGACAATATCTAATAGTGACCAGCATGCAAATAGGAGAAAGAAACTCTGGATACCTAACCAGTGTAACGAGATACCGGCTTTGGTTCATTCGTCATTGCTATTGGCAGCTGCAGAGAAAATAAATGCTGTGTTAGCTTAAGGAAAAGCTCCCAAATCATACAGCTCTGCTACGAGGAGGGTACCATACTCAAATAAACTGAAAAATCAATATTTCTCTGCTGAGGCAGAGTAACATTAATATGAAAAACCCTTACTACTGAACAAATGGTTTAGAAAAAGTTTCGTTTGTTATCTGTGCTGTTTTGGCTGGGATAGAGACTTCCCAGTCGCTCGAGTGGGGCCGTGTTTTGGGTTTGTGCTGGCAGCAGTGCTGATCACCCCGGGATGGGTTGGTTCCTGCTGAGCAGGGCTCACACAGAGCCAAGGCCATTTCTGCCCCTCACCCCACCCCACCAGTGAGGGGCTGGGGGCACAAGGAGCTGGGGGACACACAGCCAGGACAGCTGAGCCCAGGGGTGTCCCACACCATATGGCATCGTGCTCAGCACACAGAGCTGGGGGAGGGAGGAGGAAGGGGGGGGATGTTCAGAGTGATGGCATTTGTCTTCCCAAGTTTCCCACAACATTATCTCTCCTGCAGACCATTTTATCTGAAAGAATTTCTTTCCCCAGTCAAAATTGTCATCATCCACTTCAAGCTAAATACTTACTGGCAGAGACATGCAGTACTATTGACTTCAATATTTGCAAAGTTGCTTTTCTAGGGAGGAAATTGCTGCATTTCAAAGCTATTTCCTGCCTCATGCATACAGAACTGAAAAATGAAATAGATCTGGTTTAGACTGGATGTACTTTAACTTTTTCTGCTCTAAAAATCCAAGCCAACAGCAGTCATCCATAAGGTAGCTGTCATGCTGTAAATACCTACTGGTTTCTTATCCCACGTTCTCTTCTACTTTTTCTGCTTCATTTCCCCCATCTTCTGATTCCACTGAATCACATCCTCTTTTTACATTCTCTCTCTCCTTCTGTTTTTAATTGTTGAGATCCAAGAATAAGACAATCCCAAATAAATAACGAGACTAACAATTTTTTCTTCTTTCATGTTTTGCTTTCAGAATCTCTGAAAGAGCTAATTTTTGTGATGAAATGCTTTGGCACAGCAAAGCAGAACATGTTTACAGCATTCTAGAAAAATCTCTTTGGCATTATGAGTTATGGTTTCAGCAACTGCCTGCAGATAAAATTAACATAGTCTCATCACAATATATGCAGATCTTGCTCTCTGACTCACGCAGGGGCTATTCTTGCACGAGTCAGGGAACTGTGAGCAATGCTTTGGTAACTGTCTTTTTAAGCCAACGAGTATTTTAACACAATGAAATAGCAAGTGTTGGTAGCACTCTAGTATTGGTTTGTATTCTCCCTCCCCAGCACACGTGCAAACATAGGCACACAAATGCACACCCACACCCACACCCACACCCACCCTTTTTTGCCTCATCTGGCTGAGGCCAGAGTAAGAATGGAGTAGGAACTACCTTCTACTCTATCTGCCCAGCATCTTACACAAAGCCTAGGGACCCGAAGATTGTAATCACTGACAGAGTCAAGAAAATGCCAAAATTTGTGATGAAGATTCCTTCATCCACAGCATGGTTTACAACATAGATGGTAAACATTAAAAGATAATTCCTTAATGGAATTTTTCATTTTAAATACTTAAAATGAAACTGTGGAGGAGTTTATCAAATAAATAATTCCAAGCTAGCGATCTAATTCCAGTTCTTGTATTTCATTGTAAGATTCTTATAATCAGGCATTTATCTTGGGTGATGCTATTGCTACACAGGACATTTATTTTGGACAATGCTGTTTCCAAACAGGATGAAGCAGGATTAACTACCAGAACTCTGAGATGATGAAAACCACAGACAGGATTCAGAAAATCTTGGTGAGTAATAGTTCACAGTAGAGTTATTTTAGACTTAGGTATTAATTGCACAAAAAGCTTCATATGCAGTAAGAAAAAACATGAATGAACACTACCTTTGAAACCAGGTCCTGTGTTGTTTCCAGCAAGTGCTTCTCTTCTACTTTTGCAGGGTATTCGAGTAGCTGTGCTACCTTGATACTGATCAGAGACAATAAAAACAGTTTAAGAAAACACGTTAGCTGTTTAGATGTCTTCATCATCAATGACAGTATTTAAACAGAATGTACCATATTTTATTAACACTGTCACTAAGTTGTTGGTTTCTTATTTAAGATGGAAAATAATTACAATGAACTATAAATGGAAAATTATGTAAAATCACACATGAAAAATCTGCTCGTGCCATTGTCCTGGTTTCATCTGGGATAGAATTAATTTTCCTCCCAGTAGCTGGTCCAGCGCTGTGGTTTGGATTTAGGATGAGAAGAATGTTGGTAACACCCTGATGTTGTTGCTGAGCAGGGCTTACACCAGGCAAGGACTTTTCGGCTTCCCCTGCTCTGCAAGGGGCACAAGGAGCTGGGAGGGAGCACGGCCAGGACAGCCGACCCCGACTGGCCCCGGGGCTGTCCCAGACCATGATGTCATGTTCAGCTCATGCTCAGACATTGGGAGCGATGGCGTCTGCCTGCCCAAGTCACCGTTACGCGTGATGGAGCCCGGCTGTCCTGGGGGGGGCTGAGCACCCCCTGCCATGGGAAGCAGGGAATGAATCCCTGGCTTTGCTTTGCTTGCGCCTGGGGCTTTTCCTTTCCCCATTAAACTGCCTTTAGCTCAGCCCAGGAGTTCTCTCACTTTTACCCTTCCAATTCTCACCCCCATCCCGCTGGGGGGGAGTGAGCGAGCAGCTGGGGGGGCTGAGCTGCCAGCCGGGCTTAAACCACAACAGTAACAAACTTCAAAAGAGGCTTCTAAAGATTTACAATTAAATTTAGTGAAATTATATATGTGATTATGACATAACTCAAAAAATCACTGAAAAAATGTAGAGGTTTGTCTTAATTTTCTGTCTGCTTAATTTTTAAATGTTTTGCTAATTGTGATGTCTTTATACTATCACTAGCTATTATCTCAGGGCACAATACACAATTGTGGTAAGGTTCATTGTTAATGATAGCAGCTGTAAATCCATATTTCAAGTAGTCTTCTAAATTTTTTGGCTGATTTCTCAACTCTGATTAGATCGTCATTGTTTTTACCTTGTAACGTGGCTGATGAGCTTGTACTAGGAGTAGCTGAAGTGTCAGCTCTGCCATTTTCTTGTTGTTCACTGGTGCTCACATTATTATTTTCAACACGTGGATTCTTTGCAGGAATCTCTTTAAGCCATTTGTCCATTTTGTGAGTGTAATTTTAGTTAAAAGTGGACAATATAATCCATAAATCCACTCAACCAGGCACACACAAATGAAATACATCACAATCCACTGAACATGAACAAACGAATGAGGGCACCACTGTGAACCCCTCTGCACTGTGAACGCCCCCTCTGCCTCCAGGAGGCGTCGGTACTGTACACGACACGGGGCTCTCTAACACACAGACCAAGTGAGGGCACCAGTGTCGAACTGGATATTAATAAAGCATAATGGCTTTTTTCTTTTTTCAAGATAAGAAATATAAGTAGAAATTCTAGAATTTTCTTTATGCATACCTGTGGGTCAGCCTTGGGCAAAGCCTGGGCTGCACCCACCTCGCTTTGGAGACCACTGCCCTAGACACCTGATAAGCAGTGAATAGTCTGTTACCAACTTGTTCCAAGTTAGCTGGGTGACTTGATTTTATAATAAATTAATTGGATCTTTCAATGTCTTGTTTAAGCTGACAAAGTTCAGCCTTTGTTCTCCAAAGGATTTGGAAAACCTATTGACAATGAGAGAGACTTTTATAATGTTAATGTGGCTTCACCTATCAGCTTTGTTGCTGCCCTTCCTTGGAACCTTTGTCCTTACTGTTCATGCTGTTTCTCTCTTCTATTTACGACGCACTGGTTGATTAACATGTAAGTTACTGTATCTTAGACAAAAATGCCATTTCAGTAAGGTATAGGCAGCAAGAACAGAACAACTGATTCTTCTAATGTAAATTATATCAGTGGTGCATTAGTAATAAAAGATGGTAAAATCATAAAGTAATGCAGAAATAGGAGGTATTGTGAGGCATTCTAAATGTTTTCAAGTTCTTAGCAGGTTCTTAAGAAAAATGGATAACTGACCGAAAAAAGGGCTTGTGTTAGCATGTATTGAACAGAAGACTGAAATTGGTCATGATGATATGGCAAGGCTTTAAAATGGGTAGTAAAAAAATAATTTTTACTTGCCTTTGTTGTGTAAAACGTCAATGTTTATGTTAAAGTCCCGGGTGTTTTTTCAAAAAAGGCATGTGAATGTTAACATTTCGCTTCTGTCTCACGCAGGTATTAATGATTGAAGAGGATAAGATTTACCTCAATAAATCAAGTTCTACAGTCTTTTGCTTGAAATAAAGAATCGCCACATAGTTCTTAAAAACTCTATCTGTAGCCTTACTGCTAAAATAATTGTATAAAATTGGGCGGGGAAGTGACTTTAAAAAGTCTCCTATCATCGCTGTGAAGCTTCTGTATTTCACTATGGCTTCCCCCCAAAAATAAGGATTAACTGTAGTGGTGAAGTTGTCCTCAAACATTTATGCATCTCCTGATTGGTGGAACAAGAAGCCTTCAAGCCTTCTTTAGAGAGCAAAAATGCATAATTTAGAGGCTTTTTGCCCAGACATTGGTCATAGAAACCTAGTAGACAAATGCAGAGTTACGTATATTCACACAACGGTATGGAGATTGTTCATAACTATTACAACATTAGCCATCGGTCTTGGCAAAACACATAGATATAGGATACATATTATCACTAAGACAGCAAAAAATGAGGTGCTGTAATATGATACTCGGTACTGTAAATGAAATTTTCCTTCTGTACCACGTAAGTCAGCGTTAACTCCACTGACTAAACCAGACTTTTCCTTCACCTACATATGTATTAGAGGATGTTTCCATGGAATGCACAGCCAGTAAGCGACTGGCTCTGATTCTGAGAGGATGTGAACTCCAAATGAGATGTCCTGTAGCACTGAGATTCTCTGCTGTCTGCCAAGGTGTGAACTCCTACTAGAGCCTTTCCCCCAACTGAGGTACCAGCAGCTGAGGCACTTCTCTACCCAGGAATGGATTTTCACTAAATTTAGAGCAGAGAATTGTATCTGCAACCTCTAGCCCTCTGTCAAATGCGGCCAAGAGGACCCGGGGCATTCAAAAGTTCTCAGTCGCAGGAAGGAATACATCAAAACACGAGCTGAATGCATAACCATGGATTCTGTAGGAAACCCAGCTAAAAAATTTAACAAAACAACAAATCAGCAAGAGCAATGGTAAAATTCCAAAAACAACAATAAAAAACTTGAGACAAGTGAGAAAAATTCTAAGCAAAACAGCATGGAAAATAAAATAGGCTGAAGGGAACTTTCCTAGAAAGGTTTGGGTTGGAAGGGACCTTAAAGATCAGCCAGTTCCACCCCCCCGCCATGGGCCAGGACACCTTCCACCACACCAGGCTGCTCAGAGCCCCATCCAGCCCGGCCGCCAACACTTCCAGGGACGGGGCATCCACAACTTCTCTGGGCAGCCCGTGCCAGCGCCTCACCACCCTCAGAGTGAGGAACTTTCAGTCTATAGCAGTAATTTTAAAAGTCTGTGATGAACAACTGTGACAAAACAAAGAAAAAGGAATAAAGACAGGGCGGCCTGGACGCGGGCTGACTGAGGTGATGGAGGTCTCTGCCACAGTGAGATGGGACAGCAGTCCACCAGCAGTCAACCCAACGCTAACTCCTCACAGCGTTAATTTTCTTTTTAGTCACTCCCTGCCTCCTTTTCGCCTGACTTACATCACGCCCTCACGCTGCCGCGCCGCAGCCGCTGTTTTTTCAGCGCCGCCTCCTCAGCGCGGAGCTGCGGGGAGCTGAACGCCGCCTTACCCTGCCGGAACGGCACTCCCCGCCAGCCCCCCCCCCCCCCCCCCCCCCCGCCCGCCCCCCCCCGCGCGCCGAGCCTCGCGCTCCCGCCCCCCACCGCCCCGCGCTCCCCCCCCTCACAGCCTCGCGCTCCCGCCCCTCACAGCCTCGCGCTCCCGCCCCTCACAGCCTCGCGCTCCCGCCCCTCACAGCCTCGCGCTCCCGCCCTCGCGCTCCCGCCCTCGCGCAACCCCGCCCCGCCCCCAGCGGCATAAGGGCGCCGCCGCGCGGCCCGGCCCAGCGTGCGCTGCAGTTGCCCGCCTCGCCATGGCGCGGGGCAGGCGCGCTTCGCCGCTGGGCAGGCGCCCTCCCGCAGGTAGGGGCGAGGGCCGCGGGCCGCGGCCGCCCAGGCGCGGGGGCGGTGTGGGAGGTGGTCCCGCAGGTGGTCCCGCTCCGCGGCCGCCCCGCTCCCCTCGGCGCGGGTGGGCGTTCCCCTGGGCGCGGCCCCGCCGCAGCGGAGGGGGGACGGGCGCCCCCGTGCCTGAGGGCCGCTGTGCGGCGACGGCCCCGGCGGCAGCCGGGCGGGCCCGGGGGGGGTGCGGCCGCCCGAGCCAACCCGCCTGGCACCCGCCGGGGCGGGCCGCGCTCTCCCGCCGCAACCGGTGCTCCCGCGCCTGCAGGCTCATGGCGCGTCCCTCCCGAGCCCTCAGGGGCTGTGGAGCGGGGCGGGCAGCGAGGGCGCGGGAGGACGGGACCGGTGGGCGCCGAGCGGCCGGGGCCGCCCCCTCCCCTCCTCCCGGCGCCGGCGGGCTCGCAGGGGCCGGGCCCTGGGCGGGGCAGCGCCCGCGTAACCGCAGCTCGCCCCGCTGAGGAGGCGCGGGCCCGTCTGGCGTGCGCGGCCTCGCCGCTGCCTCCGGAGGCCCCGCGCCTCGGCGCCTGAGGCGGTGCCCGCTCCGCTGGCGTTGGGCTGGAGCCGCCTGACCGGTGGCTGCTCTGTGCGTCAGGGCATCTCTTCAGTGCTCCAGCCTTACTCCTCGCCTCCTCCTGCAACGTGAAAAACTCCCCCGCGCCCCCTTGGGGTTGTGCATCGGACTAAAGGGTGCCTTTGGGGACAGCTGGGGGGCGTTCCGCGTGGGGCTCTAACCGCCGCTCACGTAACGGGTGACGTAACGATGTAGTGCCTAGTATTTAAATGCATGCCTAGGTTTGCTGGAGAACTTGTAAACGCATACAGGCGGCAGTCTGCTCCCGCGCTTGCCCGTCGGTAACCGGGCGGAGCTGGTATCTCAAACCCCAGCCAGCATTGGTGCGCGGTCCCCACCCGCGCTGGGCGCAGACAGAGCTGCTGCCGGTCCAGCCCTCAGAACCGTCCTGCAGCCTCTTGGGGTTCCCCCCCGGTTTAATTAGGAGCAGTTGTTGCCTGAAGAGCACAATGCATAACTTGTGTGTCTCGTCATACCCCTAAAACCTGCTTTTTTTTTATGTTATTAAAAGGGGGGAGGGAGTGTTAAGCATGCTTTTATGTGAATTTGTGATGTAAAGGCAGTCTTTTCAGCTTCACTTGTCTCTAGTCCTTTCTTGGATTTCTGTGCCTGCGTGTGGCAGGAACAACCGAGTTGCACCTGAAAGGGCCTTTAAACCACTGCAGTCAGTCACCTAGTGCGGGTACTGTTTTTTCTTAATTTGCATGACAGTAAACTGAGGCTTATCTATCACCGCAGTGGAGGTGACTACCTCTGGCAGAGGAGCAGGGATGGCAGCAATAAGTTATTTCAACTGCGCACTTAGTGAGCTGAAACTTTTCTTCGTTCCCTATTCACTCCTGCCCCCAGAGACTTGAGTTTGAAAACTCTAGTTTTGATAACTCATGGTAAGAATAGGAACCTTGCTGTAAGATGAGGCAAGTTCTTCAAAATAATGAGAAATGTATGCTAAATTTGTTCTTTCTTACGCTTATGGTTTTAAAACTTAAGATACCCTCATGAACAGGGAGAAAGTACTTCTTTCAACGAGAATTTTAGAGAACTTTACACATTCTTTGTTCAGAATTGAATTTTCTGACATGCCTCAGAAATTGTTATTAGGTCATCTGTAGCTTAATTGGTGCTAATTGGTTTTGTGATTGGCAGCTATCTTAATAAATAATAATTAAACATGTTAAACACAAGTACAAGATACAGATGTAGCTGGTTCCTATCTGCATTATTAGGTTTATTCTAGAATATCTTGAGCAAATCATGAAACTTTTATTGCTGTTAGTGACATTTGTTCAAAAACTGAAAGTGTTTAGAGGTTGGTTTGTTTGTTTTGCTTTTTTAAATTGGGAACCACTACATCTGAGAATTATGGGGGATGAATGCATATTAACATCATAAGGTGTTAAGATTTAATATAGTTAGCAGTGACCAAAACCTCTCTGACTTCTTGATTACAGTATTTAGGAGTTGATTTGAGTACGCCATGCCACTGAAGTTTAAATTCATTGTTGGATCTCTTTGGCTAGCTTCTATGTATGTGCGTGTTTTTAAAAGTGAAGCATACGGTTAAACACTGAGAGATGATTTCCTGTTAACAATTATCTGGGGTATTAGTATATTTTTGTTCCATAAGTGTATATAACGTAGCATGTAATCCTATAGATATTTTTGCATAAGTTGTATTTTTTTCTTGCAGTTAAAGCTGGAGGTATGAGAGTATCTAAAAGGCAAGAAAACAGACCTATTGAGAAAAATGCTGCACCTCCAGGAAAAGAAAAGACAAGGTATTGCACTGTAGGGCTTGCACCCCCTGCTCTGTAGTTCAAGTTCATAGGTAATGGGCTGAAGGTTGAAAACAAAGACAGCTCTTAATCTCTGAAGAGTTTAATTCTTAAATTAACTTGTGAAATTTATAGATAAAAGGCAACTTCGAGGTAATCATCAACTTAAAAAATAAAAAAACCCAAACCAAACCCCTTCAACTTTAAACCTAAAGGACAATGCCTTGCAATGAAAGACAAAGGCTGAATCTCTTCTCTATTGTTAGGTGTTATGGAACAGAAATCAAAGCCATGTGCTGCCTACCTGTACCTAATAAAGTAATGGTCAAACAGTTTCCAGTGAAATAAGAATGAATTTTAGGCTGTATTCATTCTGAAGGAAATTAAACCACATCCCCCACGCCCCCCCACCAAGAGCCTATTCTTTCCTATATAGGCTATATCTCCTATTTCAGTCTGAAATCTAATTTGGCTTTTTCTGTTTTATACTTCATAAGGTTACTCCAGCTGGTTTGCCCCACAATGAAAGCACGTTTCTGCTTTTGTATAAGGTAGCAGTGACTGGTTGAAGTGGGCATCAAACCAAATATTTTCATACAGCTTTTTCAAATGAAGACAATGTTTTTCTAAAATACACGCACTTTCCTTAAATAACACTTAACAAAAAGTTAAGTTGACCAATATAAGGGTAAGTGGGTAAAATTTTAATGACTTGCAGTGTTCCTGAAACTGTATTAGAGTCCAAATATTCTAAATGGAACACTGTGCCTAAGCAGCATTTAGACACTCGGGTTTTTGCTTCTATTGCAGTTTTAACCTTTCCCAGTGGCCATTCAGATTGTATGCTCCTTATCTCACTGTGTACCTTCTTTTTTTTCCACAAAAAGTTCCCTTTAAAAGCATGCAGTTCTCTTGGGGCATATCTAGAATTGTGTAGTGCTGCAGAGTACCCTGCACTCCTCATAATTGCTGTGATGCTCAAAAACCAGTCAGTGGGATGCTAAGGTTTTGCTCAAAGGAGCCTGACCCAGTGACTTGCTCTTGGAACAAATCTGCTGTGTCCTGATAGCTATGACCTTGCTGTGCAAGGAAGTGGTGTACGTATCCTCCTCCATATGATGATTAGGATATTTGAGGAAATGGAAGATGTGAATTTTAGCCTGTTGTCAGCTAAAAATGTACATGTCTTGCTGTGTCACTTGCCTTCACCAGTGAGCTAGGTACTTCCTGTTCAAGTCTTGTAGAAAAGACTCGCAGGAAAAGACTTAATGGAAAAAGACTTGAGATTTGTGGGATAAGACAAAATGTAATCGTTAAAGTACCGTGCTTGGGGAGGTGGATCTAAAATTCAGCTTGGCATTGTAACTCGTGTGCATTTAATACCATAACATGTAAGTTGAGACTGGGACTTGGATATCCTTCTCTAATGAGCGTATGCTTTTTTCTAGCCCTTTAAAACATTAAATTTTTGCTGCTCAGTGGCCCAGCTCCAAGAGGAGAGTACAGTCTGATCTTGTAGACTTGTGAGAGCAGGAGATGAGGGTTTCGTTGCCTTCAGAATTTGTTGTTGCTTTAAAAGTGACTCATCTTGCTATGAAAAAGAACTCTTAAGCAAATATTTTTTACCTGTAGGAGTGGGCTCTGATATCTGTCCGGATTAGATGCCTCTCATGTAGTCCTAATTTGGGACTAGTTTTCTATGCAAAAATAAACTGAAACAAAACAAGATTAAATATTCTGATCTGTCTCTTAAGGACAGGACTCCTTTCAAGCAGTCGTTTTGTCCTCATGATAGCTTGCTCTGGGCTTGCTGAAGAGGCCTGTCCAAACTGGGAGCAGCTCTAGAATCACGTCTTTATTAAAGCTTATCTTGAAATTATCCTGAAAGCTGTGAATTACTCCTTCCACTGCTGGGGATTTAGGGGCATCAGTTACTTTTTAACTGTAAGGGAGGAGCCCCCTATACTATGGAGTTTCTTTAGTACCTAGGTAACCACTTAAAAAGCCTGAACTAGACAGGATAGGTAAGTGGTCTGGGTGACTTTGTTCTGATTCCACTTTTTTCCATGCTGATATTTAAGTTGCCTGTATTACTTTTGATAAACAGATTTACCTCTGGTGTTTCTGATTATCTTTAGCTGCTGTCAAGAAGGCTTCCTTTTTAGTTGAGTGTGTGTGTACATTGCAATCGTAGCATCAGTGTGTCTGACAGTCACCACAAAGTACTGTAATCTAGTAATGTCATTGTGAAATAAATCAATTTGCCAGGAGTTAAAAGGGAAGCTTGTGACGAGACTGACAGTCGAACTCTGTTTTTGGACCAAGATGTGGGTTTTTTTTCCCCCTCTAAAATGTTGTAATCAGCTCAGTAACTTTTAAATTAACTGGGTTTGGTCATATTTAACACTGATATATTGACACTATTTCTTGGCAGGCTATGGAAATCACCACTGTAGTTTTTTGTTTGTATGTTTTTCTTCTCACTGGCTTGGAGGACACTAACCAAACCCACAATTTTGGGAACAAAGCTGAGCGAGTAACACTGACTTCCTTCCTGTTTACTAGTTCCCTGTGCCAGAATCAATGGTTACTCAATGTAGTATGCATACCTTGTTGGGATGATGGATTTCAGGTTGCAATCACAGAAGTTGAACTTTATGAAGCAGTTCAGTAGTTACCGCATACAGACTCTTGCCTCTAAGTTTCTGATTTGCATGAGATTATCTGAGAGGCTTGAAGTCACTGTCATAGCTTGAAGTGGCTACTCAGAGCTGAGATCAGTCTTGGCAGCAGCTGAGCTTTGAGATTTAGTTCTAAAAAAACATGCTTGCTCTAAAGTTGTGTATTGTACAGTGTAATAGAGTGTAATGCATTGTGTTAATAACTAGATGCCTGCCTGTCAGTTTTCTGATGATGCATTACATTTGGCTATACTTCATTTAAGAGAAACAATTCAGAGTTTGGTGTGTTCCTGGGTTTTTGTTGTTGCTGTTTAATTACTTGATTGGGGGGGGGGGGGGAAGTGTGCCAGTTGTGTGCATGTAACTTTTCTGCTGTCTTTTGCATAGTCATAGTTACCTGATGGCATAAACAGATCTTGAATAACTTACCTTTGTCAGTGTGGCAAACTGTGTCAATTGCTGAATTGAAATTTCAGTAGGAAATGTCTTGCCTGATCTGCAGAATCATTAACTTGACTAAAGCAGCATGCTATTTAAAGAGTCTCATTTAACATACCTGGTTCTGTGCTTGAGGGTAATAATGGCTTTTCTTGACTCCATTTTAAGCTACAGAGGTGTCACTGCAAATAATGGCTTCATCAGAAGAGCCTGCAATCCACAGTTCCTGCTGTTGCTGAAATAAATGATTTCATATCCACAAACTGTTTATTTGTGGAATATCGGTAACATGGCTGTTCTTCATTGGAATATGAAGAAGTCAATAGGATAATCTTGTGCAAAAAGTTCTTGCTTGACAAATTGCTGCTGTCAAAGAAAACATTTCCCAAAAGCAGAGGGTGAATTTTTTCATGGGTGTAGATTGGAATCAAGGAAATTATGAAGTCAAATCTAGTAGTTTGGGGTATTAGTGTTCAGCTTCTATGAAGCTGCTCCACAGCATACAAAAAAATCCCTTTTGAGATATTTGAGGATATTTTATATAGAGATTTTTGTATAAAACTATATCTAAATAAAACAGCCTGCATCACAGGTTTTACATTGTTCTATTCTGAGGAAGCATAGTTTTTTAATATCATATAGTCTTTAATGCAGTTAAAAGATTTAGCTCCAAAACTTGAATTTCTGTTACAAAATATTTTGTAGTAAGTCTGGAAAATGAAAGTGACAAGTGTTTCTGTGAGATGGAAATGCTCAATACTTTTTTCTTTTGCTTTACAGTGCTATTGCCGGTTTGTCAAAAACTCAGAACATGGGTGTCTTGCTAGCAGGAGTGCTGAGCAAAGTAAGTACATCTGGAAGAACCAGAGATGTGTTTGCCAGGGCTTCTCCATAAAGCTAAACATAAAAAAAGAAATCAGAAATGAGTTTTCCTTAAACTGCTGTCATCTGACACTTGTAGGTTTGTCATCTGTTGTGAAATATTCTTGAGATGATTCATTTCTTTAGCGGTTGTGTGGCTAAAATGCTAGATGGTGGAGAAGAAACTAGCCTTCGCTCCTTTTTCTTCTATGTTTGATTCTGTTCCTATTTAATGCTAAGTAGCCCCAGGGTAGTTATGTATACCTGTTACAGAAAGGTACAGCAAGATACTGAGGTGTGTCCCTTTTTTTAAAGTGGTGTGTTTATTCATTGAAGTGTGGGGAAGAATTATCAGTGACATAGTAATTCTGTGGCAGGGCTGGGATTACAACCCAGAACAAAACCTAATCGTCAGTTCTTTATCCCACTGTGGAAATAGCTTTAGCTTCTGTAAGGGTCCAACTTGGAGAAGTGAAAAGGTGGCTTCCTGAAGGAGGTGGGTAGCATCATTGTCTTGCCATCTTGGTATCCACTGTGCACTTGCCAATGTCCAACTACTGCAAGCGATCCCTGAGACAACAGGCACAGTGTATGCCACTGTTGCTGCATGTGCAGCTATTTCACCTGGGCCTGACACGAGATAGTCAAGCATCTTTTTGACGTCTCCCTTGGAAATGCTAGGAGATCATTTAAAATTTTGTGTTGCAAAGGTGTCGATGGACCCTTCTGTTTACCATTATGATTACAATACTGTCCAGTATCTCTTGCTAGGCTGTTGATGCAGACTCTTAACACCTACACTTTGCAGGAGCTGATTTAACAAGCAGCTTTTTAATTTGCATGCTAATCTGAAGATCTGATGGTTATCTATTTTTCATACACTTGCAGTCTTTAGATTCTGAAGCATACAAGAGTTCCTCATCCATAGAGCTTGGTAAAACGTCAGTTGCATCACTTTAACATAAGCCTTTCATCGACAGATGTGGTTATAGCTTTAGCATGTAGATCTCGAATTTTTGCTTAGACTTGTTTAAGGAGAGCAGATAGAACTCATCCTGTTTCTCTTCCACTTGTTCCCATCTCCTCTGTTCTGACCTGCCATTTCCTCCTCCTGCTGGTTTCCAGAATCTCATACACGAAGCTTCCTCAGTAGTTTAGAAAGTGATAATTAGATACTGTAATGATGATAACTTGAATCTGGGAAAATAAGAATTTGAAGCAACTTGCTGTTAACTCTGGCATACTGATTATTTGCTCTGCTTTCCTTATCTTGACAGCTCATTCTATGAACTGCTAAAAAAAGGTGGGGGGGTGGGAATCAATAGTTTGCTGAAGGTAGTGAGGCTAATATCACTTTGAAAACAGAAATTATAATTCAGTGTACAGAGTCGCCGTGACTTATGTGTTTATCGCTTGAACTTTTTGTGGAGTTAGGTTTTACTACTGTTTTTAAATGTACTTTCATATGATGGAGTTTAGGAAGAGAATAGCAAAAAAGCTGTATTCTATCACAATTTTTTTTTCTCCCCCCTTTAATGTTACAGATGAGCCACAAAATTCATGCAGCAGCATTACAAGTGGCTCACCAAAAGCCACAGCCTGCCTTGGAGAAGTTCATACTGCCTAAAAGAATTTACATTATTCAACAGCCACGGAAGTGTTAAGATACTCATTAAAATCCTCATGTTTACTTAAAAGTGATAACTGCTAAATAGCACTTAGCACACTGTGGTAAAATGATCAAAAGCTGCGTGCCTTGCATCTTACTGTATTTCTGTTACTGACAATAAAATACCTTATAAGAAGAGTTACTAAATGTACTTGGGATTTATTAAAATATCATGGCTTCTGTCTAACCTGGTTTTACTGGTGTGCAGTAATCACTCAAGGCCAAGAAGTCCAACAGCTTCACCTACTGCCTGAATTTTGACTGAAGTACTGGAAGCTGTCAGCCCTCTTGAATTTTTTTAATTTAATGATAGCAAAGCTGAAGTGAACATGATTTGAAGAAAGCAGGTTGCAATGGAAAGGCATGGTTTTTGTTTTAATTTAGGCTGAGGTGTTCAGTGCTGAACATACGCCTTAGTCTTATTGCATAGCAAGAAACTTCATGGAAACCTTTCCCAGAACTTTCTGAAGTGGAAAAAATACTTTTTCTTGCATTTCTTTCTGTAAGGAAATCCAGCTCCTCTGCAGAGATTGCTCAGCTGTGATCCAGGCAGTAGGAAGAACCAAGTGAAAATAGTCTGTGTGAACCCCTTTGGGGCTGGGGAGGATGAGTGTAGGAAGTACCTGACTTGGAGTTGAACCTCTGGGATGAGAGGGAGGAGTCAAGGTGCAGGGAATGCAGTGATTGAATATGGAGTTTAAGGCTGGTAGAATGGGATATGAGGCTGAAAAGTGATGAGACTGAGCATGGACTGGTAGTAGTAGGGCCTTGAGGGGTCAAGGGTAATAATGGGGAGGAGCAGTCGTACATACAAGTAGAGGAAGGATCCTTGAGCCTTGCCTGCTTATGCTGTCAGCAAAAGACCACAGAAACAGTTGGTCCTGCCCAGTCTGGAGGGTGATGCTCTCCTCCTGCTGCTAGTTGGTTGGGCAGCTCAGCTGACCTCTTGCTCTGAATTTAATTCTGCTGGGACTGTTTTGTTTTGTTTTTTTTTAAGGTAGTGATTGCAGATGAATATGCCACTAAGACTGTAGTCAAGGAGTCCAAATAGACTTAATATGAAAGGTGATGCTCAAAAATATTTATATTGTCAATGAGGCTTGGTGTGCTTTCCCCATGACTACAGTGGAAACCTATTACAAACACATGAAACACTCCCTCTTAAATAGAAGGGCCCCAGGTGGGTTACCCAGAATTAGTGTTGCCATTTAACATGAATGTCTCCTTCATTTCATCCATACATAAAATGTAAATAACTTTATATGTTGATTAAAGATGAAATTATGATCACAGGAGGTGGTGATTAGTATGTGCAATAAATAATTTGGTTACACCTCGAATAAGTAGGAAAAATTAAAATAATGCTGCTCCTGTGAAGACTGCTTTTTCTCCCATGTTCTTTAACTGACTGGTAGCTACTTGTAGAATATTGTCACTGTTACCCTGGACAACAGCAACAATCTACTTTATGGATGTTTAAGTTGTAGGTATGGGATTTGGAAAACAGCTACTTCTGGTTTTTTATCATATATAGCACACTTTCCATTCCCCAGGGTGGTTGTATATGAATGAATATCAATATGAATGTAAATGATGAAACATGATTTGAGTTAAAGCTGTCATCATATGTGAAATGATTATTCATGCTATCGAGGCCAAAAATAACACTGCACTCTAACACATCAGTGGCTAATACGTGCTCCCTATTGAAAGAATACTAGTAAAATCTTTAGAATTCTAATCTTTATCCTTTTTGTTTCTGAGGAAAATCAATGGCTAGTGAAAAATTACAGGATCTGATTCTGAGGGCCTTTATGAACATTACTTTCTATGGAGTAATCTGCTTTGAAATGCTTCTGAGAATTTATTTATATTCTGGCCAAGGTTTTAATGCAAAATGGGACCTTGTAGGAAAAGGATTGTCTTTTCCTGAGTTATACCCAGCCTTCCCCTGATGCTGGATTAACTAGACGTCCTGTTGTTGGGGCCAGTTGGTGCTTGATGTATACCTGAGTGGAGAAGCCATTTGGTCACCCTTTCCTGGTGCCTGGAAGGGATGGGCCGTGGCATGGCATGCTATAAAAAGGGGTAATGGTGGTAAGTTGGACCCTGCTGTGAGGAGTTACTTGAATACTGTGGGAATGGAGGTATGTGGGATCCTTCTGTCCTGCATCTCTGGGGCAGTTGGAAATGTTGCTGTGCTAGCTGTATGCGAATCGCTCGGTGGGAATTCGACCTGGTGTTGCAGTGCTTCATCACTGCAGTTGTGTAAACACCCATGTTGTGATGTCACATTAACATCGCTGCAAGTGGCAGTGGATAAACCACAGGGCCTCACCACCCTCCTGTTAGCTCCTTATTTGATTTTGCAGCTTTTTTTCTTATAATATTATTTAATCGGTTTCAAGTAGTACATTCAGGGTAGGGGTGGCATGATCAGTTTAGAGGGTAGCTACAGGAAATTACTTTTGTGACATAAATCAGGTAGTCATAATCATTGCTTACGGATGTAATAGTTCTGTTGAAAAGGTCCTGCATGCTACTCTGCAGTGCACATTCAGCAAGTTCAATACTATATAGATGAATGGAGTATATACAGTAACTCAGGTTCTGGAAGTATGGTGTCTGCTGTGTCAGCAAACGGGAGTTACGTGGCATAGGCTCAGCATATGCTTCTTAAGAGGCTTCTAAGAATCATCAGTCCCCCTGGAAAAAGGAATCCATGCGTGTGCAGCAGCAGTGCCTAGGATCTGTATACATTCAGAATGATCTGTATACATACAGAATGTATCGGGGCGACGGCATGGCAGTCCCAAACAGCCTAGCAGGAAGTCTGCTTTACTGTTAAGTATCTTCTGTGTCTTATCTGTGCAAAATGTGGCAGGGTTAGGTTGGATATTGGGAAGAAAATTCCTTCCCCAAAGGGCTGTCAGGGGCTGGAAGGGGCTGCCCAGGGAAGGGGTCGAGTCCCCATCCTTGGGGGGATTTAACAGCCGGGCAGAGGCGGTGCTGAGGGCCAGGGTTTGGGGGTGGGATGGCAGGGGTAGGGGAATGGTTGGGCTTGGTGAGCTTAAAGGGCTTTGCCAACTCAAATGATTCTATGATTCTATGACTAAATATATTTTATAACTAAGAACATTCTGTAATCAAGAGCATTCCTTTTTCAACCAAGTCAGTCTCTTACCTGTTGTATTTTGACAGGTGCACTGTTGGGTGCATTATTTTCTCTAATTTATTTATTAAGGTGTCCTGCTTATAATGGTATTCTTAATAATAAGAGCTGAACAGGAAACTAAAGCCATATTTTAAACTTCTAAATAATAGACAACTTAGTTTTTAATGCTGTTTGTGCTCTCCGTTCTGTCACTT
This sequence comes from Butorides virescens, assembly GCA_017310255.1. Classification (NCBI taxonomy): domain Eukaryota; kingdom Metazoa; phylum Chordata; class Aves; order Pelecaniformes; family Ardeidae; genus Butorides; species Butorides virescens. Next base: position 128,285 of record JADKXX010008829.1, read on the forward strand.
CAGTTTGTGTTTGCACCATCATTGGTGATACTATGATTAGTTCAAATCTTAATTTAGTACTTTGCTTTCATTATTTAAATATGAACTACAGCTACATTCAGAACATAAGGAACAAATATAGTTGGTTTGCTAGGAAAATCAAAACCTTGCAGGAAGCCTGTTTTCAGGCTTCTTGAGGGTTAGCACAGATGATGCAGGTATTCCACAAGAATGGCGTGGCTTCAGGACATTTTTTCTTCTTGATCTTTATTTTGTCATTTTGATGGACACAATGTTGGTTAATATGCAGTTGTTTTTACCTATAGACCTCACAACACCTTACAGAGATGGGAATGACTGAAGCCAAATGGCAATGAAACCAGTGAAAATGGATTTCAGTAAATGTTGACTGGTTCAACGCATTGGTAAACTTGATAATGTCACACATTCTGTTTTAAGGCCCGAGTAAGACAGGTTTTGCTGGACTTCTTTGCAGGGATGAATTTCCTCTTGGGCAAGGAAGAGCCTCTACCTTCATGCACTCGACGCTGCTGGGTTGGGTGGTGCTGGACAGAGCTATTTGGGAATTTGGCAGTGTGCAACTTTTAACTGGTCTGGAATGAACTATAATGTATGACATTAAGCATACAGACTGAGGTCTGAATTGAGAGGATGTGATCACTGACTCGGGTGAAACTGCAGCAGATGAGATAGCAAAGAAATTATACATGGCAAATCTGAGAAGTTACAGGAAAAGAGAGCTATAACAAAAGACTTAACCATTGTTTAAAGCCTCCGTCCCTTCCAAGATGTGCTTGTTCAGCCTGATTCTCTCTTAGTAGTGAGATTTGCAAATCACGTCAAGCACAGTAACCTCTCCCTGGTGTACAAACCCCTTTAGTTTCAGTGGTAGAGGAGTATATTTCTAGAATGTAAAAAAACAAAAGTCCTTGGTCTACTCGGTGTCATCTGTGATATTCATGCTGTCACTGTTGTGCATGACTCCTGTAACAGGTTCACAGCAAAGCTGTTCTGAAGACCTCTCTGTCATTGAGGACTGTTGTTTCAACATGCTGCCATTCCTCCTGTTCCCTTCCTGCATCTTCTAGACATATCTCCTCCTACGTAGTGTGAGCAGGACAGATGTTTGCAGCTGACCCATCAGTTTAGCTAGAGGAATGTGCGCTTCACAATTCTGGACGGCTTGCAAGTTAGATCTTTTTAAAGAGGGTAGGTGTCATAGGGTTCTCTGCACCTACCAGGGTTCTGTTCGTTTTGCCTTCCAGGCCTTATGGCACTGTCTGACTGTGTCTTGTCCTCCCTGCTGTAAGCTGAAGGGCTGCTGCTATGCTGGTGTTCTGCAGAACACATTGTTGAACCAGGTGTGTACTTGTACTGTTTTCAGTCTTGCTCAGCGACTGTAAACTCTAAAGTCACTTTGACTTCCCTGGTGAAACCAGTCAGAGTTTTCCCTTTATTCAGCAAAACCATGTGAAGAACAACGATTCAATGTAATAGCATGTTTATTCTCATCAAACCTGGCCACAGATTCTGCTCCTGGCCATTATTCCACTCATGCCGAATTTTAATGAAAAACTTTTAGATAATTTTATTAACAGAAATTTCAGTCTGGCACTTCATTTATAACAGGCTACCCATGTTTAGTTCATCCTTCAATTGAAGAGAAGGACTATTACAGTTCTGAAGTCTGAGTATCGCTGACTCTCCAGCTAAGAGAGGCTCTCCAACTCTCGGGTTGTTTGCTAACACTTCAGATTTTATAGAGGTTTAATTACTATGTGTATACTATTTTTGCCACAAGAGGTTGCTCTATGCCTGCAGCTTACTGAGGTTCTGCCAGCTGAGCTGTCCTCAGAACGCAGCTGTTTTCTTACAAGGAAGTGTATTTTAACCTGCAGAAAAACTTTCAATGACAAAAATAATAGGTTAGTTTATGAAAGCATCATGTGGTATTTCACAGAGGACATGACTCCCTAGAAGCTGTGAAGATACAAAGGGCATAACTTGATGGTAACAAAAAGCAGTATCTCGTTCCTTATCCTTCCTATGTTCTGTGTGTTCACAGCTGCAGTCAACTACAAACGCAACCTAGAACAAGGGATAGGGGAAAGTGCATATTCTGTTGGTATCAGGGGAATCTACATAGTGAATTAAGGCTTGCTGGTTTTGTAGATGCTTTCATGTTGTGTTCCTAAATGCGGCCACTTCAGAACAAATTCATTGCTTCATGAACCAGGCAACACTGAAAGGTAGGATACAGCATTTCATCATCAACAGTTCTGTATCAGGGGATGGAACTTCTGAAACTGACTTCATTTATACACAGTGCTTTTCTCCTTTATTTTGGGTTTACTTCGGGTGGTTAATTCAGAAGTTACTTTTATATAAAGGGATGATTAAGACTTTTCCTAAGATACTGTAAAAAAAGTTTTATGTAATAGCCATCATTTTAGTTGCACGATATGCATTCATTGTATACTGAAATAGCACAGTCACTAAAATGAAGATTGACTTTAAAATTTAAATCCAGCCTTCTACTTTCATTGTTCATAACTTAAATTCCTTCTAGTTTAAATTTTCCATATTTGGTATGTTTTTTCAAAGTTAAAAAGTCAGAGCAAACTCTGAGCTATCTTTAAGCTACACAAGCCTGAAATATTTGTTCTTTATACGTTACTATCAAAAACAATGAAAAGCAAGATTATATATTAAAAAAACCAGCTGAAATGTAAAACTTTGAACTTGTTTTGTTCTATGGATCTCAGCCTTAAAGTAAAAGAAGTCAAAACGCCAGATTTGGAGTGAGGTGATTTTGTTGGAGCTGTTCGCAGGTGCCAGTCAAGATGGGCAGGCACATCATTGCTTGTCCACAGCGTGCGCATTTGAACTCTTCTGTACAAACGGCTTTTGAGGTTTCTAAAGATGGTACTTTGAGATATGTTACGAAGAGCCCTCCAATTATGTTGAAAACTCCAGCTGCTAGTCCTTTAGTAGCAGCCTAAAACTGGCCTTGCTACCTTGTGTTGTAATGAATAAATAAAAAAAGGGGGGAGGGGCACGGGGGGACAGGGTGGAGGGAGTGGCAGAATATCCCAAACCCCTGCAGGCCTTGGCTGTAAGGAATTCAGGAATTTGGCTGGCAAAATTGGATATACTGTGTGCGTCTGCTGTTTTAAATGCAATACTGCTCTAAACTAGTAAGTTCAACGCTTCACGTATTGAAGAACCTTAAGCTTGAAGCTAGTAGGGATGGTAGAATGACAATGAACTCAGATTTTTTTTTTTTTTTTTTTTTTTTAACTCAACCCTACTTTTCCTTTCAAAAGGAGCAACAAGGACTGCTCACCTCTGGTATTTTCCCTAGCTCATGTACAGCCTTTCAGTAGCCTGGTGTCTGCATTGCACCATCAAATGCTGCCAGTGAGGCACAGAATGTTTTGCTTTTATGGCTTGCTGATTAAGAATGAATTCTCAGTTTAAAGAACAGTCCCTAATATTTGTAACAAAAATGTGAAAGAACACTGTTTTCACTATGCTTTGGTTCCAGCTTGGTGGGGCAAAACCCCCTCTGTTCCTGGGAAGGACCTCAGTAGTGCTCACCTGCTGAACAGAGTGCCTGCAGAGCTGAACTGTAGTAACCAGAGAACCCTGTTGGGTCTCTCTTGAGACAGCCTTTGCCAACAGAACCTTCAGAAACAGGAGGTAATGCTGTATGTCAGACCTACTGTCACAGAAGTATAAAGAAAAAATGTACCTGTGGAACAGCACAAATGACTAGCCATAAGCACTGCTCTCCTTACTTTCATGACTGTTTATCACATTAGTGTTTCTAGTGCTTCTAGCTTTTCAAGGCATTAATTGTTGGGGGTTTTTTAATTTTTGTTACATCCTGGGGATTGCCAAAGTATAAGGTGTTACAAGGCATTATTTCCTACAGTTCAGAATGTTTTTTTCCCCTTGAGATTGCTAATGCATTCAGTATTCTCCACATAGGGAATCATTTCCAGACAAATACCAATAGTAGTTCTTCATATAAAGCATGTGTCCCTTATTCTATGATTTTACCATAGACTGGAGCACATAATTCATATACAGTAAGCTTCTCATAGACTTTATGATCTGAAAACTTTTTTCCATTTCCTAAAGTGCGTTTTCTGAATAGATGCTCTATGCTAAATACACTAAAATAAAAAAGCGAATAATAAAAAAAACTAAAAATACCCAAACAAACCTAAACCCTGCCCTTTGTACCACTTTATATTAGTTACTGTAGTATGGGGAAGGAAAGGGAGGGAGCCTGGAGGGCAAAGAAGAAATTCTAGCTTGTCTCAGATTGGTCTCTAGGACATATTAGTAGTGTCGTCTTCCTGCTGCTGCCTTCTGGAGCAGTTTTGCTTCCACCATTATAGTCTGGCATCGTGCTGTATTTTTTTTTTTCTTCAAGTGACTCTATAAATTTGAATGCTTGAGCGTTAACAGAGGATAGATTAATTGTCATAGAAGGAACAGAGAGACAGGAAAACCTAAGGAGATAAAAGGTCTTAATTGTTGGACCCAGATCTTTCAGATAAGCATATACAGTTTGTGCTTAAGTGGTTTATATTTTTATTTATGTAGCGAGAGAGCTAATTTTGGGATTTGGCAGTCTAGGTAGCCAAATCATCACTGCTTGAACAGTAATTAAAAATGCACGTGTTTCATGTAAAAGATTCCCTAGTTCAGACCTTTAAATGTTTCAGATCATTAGTTCTAGCTTCTTAGCCTCTAGATGTTTCTGTGCATAGGCAATGAATAACTGCTCACTTATCTTCAATGGCTGCCTTTAGAGCTGCCTAAGTTGAGAGGGCTACGTGAGAAATTCCAAATGAATGAGAGTTCTCATAAGTGTAGGGATCTGTTCTGTTTTTTGGATTTCAAGCAGGCAGCTGCATAAAGCACAATAAAATTGCCACCCTGTGTTTTTCACTACATTGTACTGCTTTTTGTTGTTTCCTGTAACCAAGAGTCATTTTAAAAATAGTTGGTTACGTTCCCTTAAAAGATTCCCTCATGTGAGTGAGTTCTGTTGCTGAAAGTGAGCAAAATGTGCTAGGAATATGATTTTTCTAATTAGTAGCCCTTATCAATATCCAATTTCAGTGGCTCCCTGGGTATTCAGAGGTGTGACCATGCTGCAGATTGCCTGTAGAACCAAGGCTAGAATCCACAGTCTGCTTGTTCTGAACATACAAGACCTGCTTTTGGTGTCACACAGAATCTGAATTACCTGCTAGCACTACTGGGCCCTGCAGTACGCTGTTCAGCTCTTCTATTTCTCCTCTCTCCCCCTCTCTTTCAGTTCATGTGACTGTAGACTACTGGCATCAATCGACGGTTGAGGAGATGTAGCCTAGGTTTTGTTCCTCATGCTGCACGCGTGCAGTTGGCTGTCTTGTGAGCAGTGCCTATGTATGTGTTCATGGGTCATTACACCGGCACAGACCGAGTAACAGCATTTCTTTTCTCATTCCAGACAAAGTTCACTTCCCATCTTTTGCTGTTTTTCTGATTCACTGGCGCAACAGAAAAGCCAGAGTCTCTCACACAGCCTCCAAAAAATCATGCAAAACTTCAATAAGGAGTTAATGCCTATCTGCAGATGAAATAGAAAGCTTGTTGGGTAACTTAGACCTACTCTTGCAATACTTCACCTCTGACTTAAAATTGTTTTAGCCTTCTGTGTTCACTGTCAAGTCCCGCTTCTGTAGCGAGGTAGGGGATGTACTTCGTACCTTTGTCTGTCTTTTCTAAGCAGCATCTGGTTTTGTGTAATGAAGCTACGTGGATTCTGGCTAAAAAGTAATACTTAAACAGAAAATCATTCAGGTATAAGTATATATTCACAGGATAAGCCCCTGCCCCCTTCACTTTGACTTTAGAACAGCAATTCCTATGATAAATGATCATTATTTGTTGTCCTACCTCCCTACACCTTTCCGAAGTGTACTCCTGACAGACAAGAAAATAGCAAGCACTAATGCAGAGTCCGGCAAGCTGCTGTCTGCAAGACCAGACCTTACACAGGGGTCAGTTTCCAGTATTTTTTTTTTTAAAACTACATAATGGAAGGAGTTGGGAATAGTGGACAGAATGGAAGCGAAGCATAGGGAAGGACAACAGTTGAAATTGAGCTGGAAAACAGTGGACAGAAAAGAGCACAGGGAACAAGTCATTAATAGAAGCAATTGCAATAAATGTAATGGCATTTGGAATATTTTAGTTGATACCACTGGTTATATTTTTACTGTCTATCCTATTAACACTTACAAAGTAGTATCCATGGGAGCTGTTGACAAACAAGTATCATAAGACAGAAAACATTACAAATACGGTAGGTTCTGAGGTTCTGTACAGAATCTGCTGTGGACAGCAACGGCAAGACCTAAGCTGGTGCATGTCGTGGTCATTAGGTAGTTTGACATAGGTGGTGTTTGTAACTTGGTAGTAAGCTTCACTCTTGTTTTGCCCTATAGAGCCATGCGACCAACTTCTAGCCTGGTTTGCTAGGGAACACAGACCTATCCCTGCGTGCATACCTACTTGTGCCTATTCCTCTCTTTCCCCGCTAGCTTTAGAACCAGTTGGTTCATTTCAAGTAAAACCAACTGAGAATAATACTTCAACAAAATGGTATTAGTTGAAAACAGGTAGCCAAGCTGAGTCTACCTCCTACTATGCAAAGGTGGCACCACAAACAAAAGCAGACTGAGACATCAGGTAACCGCGTGCTGGATAGACATTACGAATGCTGCTTTTACAGACAGAAACAGGAGTCAGAACTTACACCTCCTCAGACATTGCAAATCCAACAGTTGCAAAGCTATTGAACATAAGGTGGTGTTGGTTCTACTAGCTACAGAACAAGTTGTTTTCTTAAAATCAGCGAATCGAGATTTTCTACCAAATTCTTATTTTGCATGAGAATTAAACTGACAGGGTAAAAGCAGCTATGTTGAAAGGCAGCTCCCAAAATTTACAAAATTACCTTCTTTGAAGGAGGCCTCCAAACCCAAGAATCAGTAGGTTAAGAGGAAAAGCCCAAGCTAACATAAACAACAGCGAAGCCGAGCAGAAAAAGTGAGAAGTCTGATGTCTTATTTCCCTCGTCCCAGCATTACAGTGAATGCTGCTGCCATTATATTTCAGCTTGGTCTAAGATTCCTGTTCTCAGAAAAAGAAAAGCTTTAAAACTACAAGAAGCTTGCATGATAAGTGTGAGACTCTGACAACAGCCATAAACTTTGTGAGAAGATGAAAAGGAAGAGCTAAAGAATTTCAGTGGCTGGGAATGGACAAATCATGTGAACAAATGAGTGGAAGGAGCAGAGGGCGGAACAGTTAAAAGTAGAAAACCAGCTGTGGGCTAAATTCTTCCCCAAAGGAAGCTACTGATGAGAGCAAAAATCTTTGTTGCTGGTATCAAAAGCATTGCTCTACTGAGACAAATAGGGAGGCACTAGAATCAAGCCCTAGTTAAAAATATTTTGATTCTGAGCTTTTCTGTGGAACAGCAGGACCCAAATCCAACTGACTGTAAATACTGTTTCAAAACTTCTGGGTTCATATACAGAGGAAGAGAGGGTGAGCGCTGGGCCTGATGAGGAACAGTTCCCAGAACAGTGGAGACATAGCTCACGTCTTTGTCTCAGATTTCAGAGACCAAGACAACATCATAAAAGGCTGCCAGAACTGAGACATTTCCTCTGAGAGAGAGAAAATTCCTTTCTTTCCAGACATACGCCTCATCACATAGGCAAAACGGAGGGAAGAGGACGTGATGAAGGGGATTCTCCACCGGAAGAAGAGCTGCTGGCCGAGTCACAGACAGCACCTCACCCTTGTTTTGGGACAAGTCTTCAGCTGCTGAAGTCACAGGGAAAAAACAGAGAGAGAACCAACTGCTCTGCTGCTGTGGCCCTGAGAGGCTTTGTCTCTGTGTGACTCTGCTCCTCCAGCACCATACAAGGCAATCGTGTCCTGTGCTCCTGCGAGGACGCTCTTGTGTGTAGGCCTGTAACTTGTTTCTGAACGCATACGTGGCTTCTCTTGCGCCCCTCACAGACACATTGGAAGAGCTCTGTGAAATGCATGCCTAGTGTAGAAAATGTTTTAGAATGCTCTGGCACTGTCATAATTATTTTGCAGTGAAATTCAGATTTAGTTTTTCATGATGAATTACATATGAAAGTAAACCACAGTTTGCCCAGCAAACCCTTACTATTATTTATAAATGTGTTTTGGATTGTCCCTACACTTCCCTTTTTTGGTGTGAGGAAGATTCATCTTTTAACTAATTAGGTGAAACTGTTGCAGAAATGATATGTAGGGAGGCTAAGCACTGTGGCCTCCACGCAGGGAATAGCTGGAGTATTGGACCTTTGGGGTGGAAAAGGCAAGCAGCTTGCGGCTGGGAGAGAAAAACACGCGATTATTTCTGCCAACACTATCAACTACTGTGCTCTTAATGATGGGGGTCAAGCCAGCACTGCTAAACCTGTGTCTCAATACCTACACCCCCCCCCCTCCCCCGCTTTAAGGCTAAAGCCATTAATGCGAGATGGTTATCTACATGTTGGAGATGGTGCTCCCCGTTAATGCGAGATGGTTATCTAAATGTCGGAGATGGTGCTCC